>LOJH01016583.1:8953-21932 GCA_001685095.1 Ellobius talpinus
TCTCTCTCTCTCTCTCTCTCTCTCTCTGTGTGTGTGTGTATGTGTGTGTGCAAGTTTCTGTGTATGCATGGAGTGAGCCATCCTATGAACCTATGCAATAATAATTTTATTCAAATTATACCAGAAATTCTGAAGTACATCTAATATTTTCCAACAAATATCATGATGTAAGTAGATGTCAGGTACCAAGGTTAGAATTTTTTTTAATTTTTTTAAGGTTAGAAATTTGAATCATTTTTGTAGTTAGATAGGACTACCAATATCATAGTAACATAAATCCATAGACTAAAGTTTCTAGACAAAAGCTACCTCTCTGTTAAAGATTAAAAAAATGTGTTTGACTCATTTATTTGTACTCTGTGGTTGTGGATTGGATTGTTAGAAGATTACATATCTTAAACCAATTATTATAGCTCAGTTCTATCTTACAAAATTATTGTAGTTTGTTTTGTAGTAAGTATATGTGTAAGTGTTTTATGTAAACTCTAGGAATATACTAACAGAACACTAGATTTAATTGACTTGGAAGTAACAATGCATAAAATGTTGAAGAACTTCATCAGTGTTTTCCTGCTTTCCTGTAACCCAGCACCCTGATTCCCCACAAGTACATTCTCAGTGCTTTGCTTTCTGACTTTCTTTTGTTCTGTGACTTTGAAAGGTCACAAATATCCCTCCATGTTGGACCTTTATTCGAAATAACCTGGGTTTTTGTTTCTGGGCAAGTCACTAATATTTGGATCAAAATAAAATCTGTCCTTCCCCTTTGACACATTTTGTGTTTTGCTATATGGACATACCAGTGTGCAATTATTTAAAGCATTGCCACAGTATCACTATCTATATAGTAAACTGAAATATAAAAAATGACACAAAAACTTACTTTTAAACTGTCTCCCCTTTGAAGTTGAGAAAATAAAATTTAGATTGCCAATTACATAAAACTAAGCTCCAAAATCAAAAGCAGACATCCAAGGTAGCCCAGAAATACGATTTCAAAAGGAAGAAGATATTTAATATTTTAAAAATTGTTAATAACAAAAAAGAGGACATAGAAAACCAATCATTTGATACAACAGGCTAGAGTTCATTGAAGACATTGATAAAAACTCTTCCAGTAGTATGCTTTAAAAAATGAAATAAAATATCTCTTAAGTGCAAACGTCTGGGTAAGAAAACTGATTTGAAGCTTTTGGCATGTATAGCAGTAAACAAATGTTAGAAAAAAGCATGATCATGTTGAGTTTCGTGTATCTGTGTGTGTTTTGTTGTTGTTTCCTTTTGATTATGTTTTTTGTTTTTTGTGGGTTTTTTTTTTTTGAAAAATCTCAGGTACAAGGAAAAGAGCCCACAGCTTATACAAGCCTCAAAAGTAGTTGTAGGTTTTTGTTTCTAGCAGGGGCACCTGTCTTTGTCTAGGTATTTATTGCAATTATAAAATATCATGAATGAAAATAGCAACTTGGAGAGGAAATGTTTTTTGTTTGACTGTTTCTTCATCTTATAGTTCTCAGATCATGTTCCACTGTAATAGTAAATCATAGCAGGCATTTAAGGCAGGAACCTGGAGGTACTAATAATTATGCTAAAATGGGCTACACTGGAGATCAGAAAATAAGGAATAATCCTAGTCACAGGATAACATGAATTTAAACTGAAGTAAGTTAAATTCTCCTTGGAGAAAGTTATAAAGAACTAGAAGAAAAAGGACAAATTGAAGTATGTAGCTTTGCCTCAGTGCCTTGGAGCAGACTCTCAGCTGAGAAAGCTCTGGATATTGAAGGCTGAAAACCTGAATACAATGGCTAGATTAACCTTTGGAGACATCTGTGTGCCATAGAATTCAGTGGTAACAGAGAAGCTCCAGTGGGATGCTAGATACCATAGATGCACAGTGATTTATAGGTAATGGGTTTTGAAATGCAAAGAAGTGACCACCTGGAAAGATCTCAGCACACTCATCTTTCCCTTCCTTCCGATATCCTTCAAAGACACCAGAGCCTGGAACATTAGCCTCCAGAAACTACAAGCCTGGGAGTCTTGAAAGGGTGGAAAGTCCTGCCCATTTGTTAAAGCTCCAAAGCCAACTTTAGCCTGCAGAGGCTGTGTTTGCAAATAAGGATAGATACTAAAGTCAAACAAACCCTGATCAGCATCTGGTTCTTGCCAAATACAGACACATTTCCACAACAAAACAGAAAGGAAAACATCCCACACATCAAACAAATCTTCCCTCCCACTTTAGTATATAATCTACAGTTTCTAACTTTTGAAATCCAGAAATAAGTTGATAGGACATTTTTTGAATATGTGTATGATTTTTCTTTCCATTTCACCAATAGGTCCTCTTTACCTTTACATTTCTAATGCTTTCAATCATGTATTTACCTTATTAAAATTTTTATAATTCCTTTTTATTGCCTTTCTTATAGTTACCTGAATTTATTTATTTACCTGAAGTATTTATTCAGCCTTAAGCAATTCTACTTTGTTTTCCTTGTCTTTGTTTCATTTAGTGATTTTTCCCCTCACAAACTTATATATGAGCACTATATCTATATCATACTTACCTCCCATAACTTTACTCTTCCAACTATTATCAGGTTCCCTCACCAATTTATGACCTCTTTTTTATTATAATTTCGTGTGCATATACATATGTCAATGTGAAAGTGGGAAATTTCCCATGGCCCTACCATTATGTGAGGGGATAGAGGCAGACAGTGGCTGCTGAGAGGGGGATAATCCGTATCTTCCTCGAATGAGTTCCCACTTAATTTGTCAAATGTCAACTGGTCTGCCCTGGATACATGGACAGATGAGCAATCTTACATGAACTGCTCATATAGGATACATGTGTTCTCATATAGGATATATATATATATGTGTGTGTGTCTATAACATTCATTTAAACATATATAAGTACATATAAGTTTGAATGTATGTGTACATACGCCAATATATAGGACATATATGTTTACATATATTTGGACATATGTGTATATATATATATGTATATATGTGTGTGTGTGTGTGTGTGTATATCTCCCATATGAGCAGTCTGTATAAGATATATACGATGTATATCTTATATATAAAATGCATATATACATTCAAACATATCAAACAAAATAAAGTCCAGAAAAACTTTTTTGAAAATATCCAATTAGTATTTGTAAAAAGAAAGTGTTCTATATCTTTTGCCATCTGGGATATGCAAATTACAATTACATTTTTCCTATCTTTCCCTTGTCAGAATGTTAAATATCAATAAACAGACAACAAAAGTTGATGGATATTTTATTACTTATTGGAGAATAAGATAAAGTATTTTTTTCAGGTTTTTGGAGAGTAAAACAATAACTATCACATCCTGCGAGAGACCACACATCTACAAAACTGAATGCCTAACAAGAGGTGCCCACAGACTCAAGAGTGGCATGACTGCCCTGAAATCCTCAATCTTTTCATATTAGAACTGAGGGCCCACTCAACTACTCTTGCCTTGTGTTATGAACATGGTCAAAATCCTATGGTGCAAGACAGACGTGGAGGAAGAGGAAGAATACTGTGAAAGACACCTTCTGATTATGTTGTGACCACTTTTTTTCCCTGAAGACAGTATAGCTCTGTACTCCTGAAAATGACAGATAAAAACAAGAAAGAGAGGGTGGATCAAACAAAGGAACGAGGGATGGAGCTAGGAAGAAGGAGTCAGCATGTGTGTGAAGAGCAAAGAGAAGGTAATGGAGCTGGAGGTATGATCACAACACATTATATACAAATGCAATATGGTCGAAAATAAATATGCATTTGTTTTATTTTGATACACACACTCACACAATATACATATACCTCAAAGATCTCCTAGAAATAAAAATGATTTTGAGTTATTAATTTATTAACAAAAGCAGAATGGAACAATTGATACATAGCAACAAACTACATCTGAGAGTGATGGTGTAACCTCACATTGTATT
The DNA here is from genome assembly GCA_001685095.1 of Ellobius talpinus. Classification (NCBI taxonomy): domain Eukaryota; kingdom Metazoa; phylum Chordata; class Mammalia; order Rodentia; family Cricetidae; genus Ellobius; species Ellobius talpinus. The sequence continues at coordinate 12,934 of LOJH01016583.1, forward strand.
TACTTTAAATGTATATTTTCATGGTAGTTCTGCATGTTTCTTTTTATGAAATAGGAAAATAAACAGGAACAAAATGAAAGTTAAGCAGAGTTTGATTATGTAAAAGACACTAATTGACAGAGGCTGATACAAGGGGTCCTTGTAGTTAGTTGTCACAGAGTACTACCATCGTGTATTGGTTGTACCCAGAGGAAGTGACAAAGTACCGTGAGATATGGTCCAGACAGCTGTTGATGTTACTTTTCTAGTGTAAAGTATGAAACAGTATATGGGAGAAAAAGAAATGGGCTTTTTGAAATGATAGTGTAGGACAGGGACCAGGCATTCATTAGTTAAGGTTGCATAAGTTGATATTAGTTGTGGAATGGATTTCTATTTGGAAATGATGGATACTGTGAAAATAATCAGAGCTAAAACCTATAATTAAGGAGGATACATGGATGGAGATTGGTGGGAAGTAAACGGATGTGGGGAGTCACCACCGAGAATGCTTGTCACTCCCCAAGGCTGGAATTTGTAGAAAAGGAAAAGAAACAATCAAACTATGCTAAACTATGAATGTTTGCAGCAGGTCAGGATTTGCATCAATGCATCTAACCTTAAAGAAAGATGAAAATGAATATAAAGTGATTTTGTTGATGGCGTCCTATGAATTACAGAGTATGGTTGAAATATTTGGACATTACTGGACTCTAACAGCTTAAAGTCGATCACAAAGACACTGCGCATCGGGGGGGGTAGTCTACTGAAGATAACCGACCTTCCCGTGAATCTATTTGGGGATCTGAATCTTGAATGAAGACAAGGGAATATAATGAAATTTATTATAAATTAGTCAGCCCTAGTTTTATATGTTTTATGAAACAAACAAAGCCTAAATATAATGGGGATGTGGTGCCCACAGTCTTCAGGCCTCTTCATCTAAATGACACCCTCAAAGCTGGAAAATCATTATCTGCTTTCACTACACAAGAATTATCTCAACCCTCAATTTCCTTACCCTGCCCGTATTCAACTTCTCACGTTTTCTCTCATTTGCTGGCAGAATCCTTCCCATTCCCTCCTCATTCCTAGCTTTAGGTTAGTGTCAAAAGATGATTATGTAAACAAGATTTGATTCTATTTTCAAGTTTTAATTCAGCACTTTCTTTTTTTCTCAATCCTTCTTACATATCTATGTGTTCCAGCGGAGCTTTCACTGTCTATGCAGTGGCTAATTCATGACTGGCTTCAAATAACAATGATTATTTGAGTGTTTACTTAACATAGCTATTAATATTTGTTTGCTAAGGCAGAGTACTGATCTATGGCCATGAATAATAAAAAGGCCAAGGGATTTTAAATATCTGATGTGGAAAGTCATTGCTTAGACAGAAGGACTATTTTACATCAAAACATAGAGTTTTTTAAAGCATAAAAATGTAATGCCTCGTTGGAAGTGTCAGCTTCATGCTCCTTTTGTTATAACATAAGTTCCCCAGAGTATTTGAATTATCTTGAGAGATATCTTCTTACTGCATATTGTTTCTGAAAGCATGAAACTTATGCTGTTGTTTTGGATATAAAAGTATATTTTACAACAGAGTTCATTATCATGAAGAAAACATTTTAAAATAATATATAATATCCTCACAAATACTAGTAATAATGCCTATCTGTGGTCTTCTGGGAGCTCAAAAAATTTCTAATTTGTTTTATTAGGTATCTAGTTTTCATTTTGCTATTGTTTTTTATGTCACATAGATTAGACTTTAATGAGAACACTACTTATTTTATAGTCACAATTGTGAGCATGGCAAATAATTTTGAAAATCATTGTACTTTTACAATATAGAACAAAGTAAATATGCAAAAACTTAAAAAATTCATATATTTTAGTTGATCAAAATATTTCATTTGCTCACACTTAATACATTGATAGTTTGAAACTTTTCTACATGAAAGTCTATGAGTATGATTTGTATGTTGTCAAGTTAATCACCATTCTAAAAAATGTCAAGGAAAGTACTAATAGTTTTGCAATATTGTATTATTATCAAATGTATTTTGTATTTAGACTTCATATTTATGTACCATTATTCAACAGAGAAATAAAAACATATTAAATCCTTCAGCTATCCTCTTCTCATGAAATATATTTGCAACAGTCCTACAATCACAAAGCTGCTTAGGCCAGTGTAGATTCTGATCGATCAAAGTTTATTAAATCTTTTGAGTGGCATCAGTGGATACACTGTAGATTAAGGGAAGTGGCAAGTAGATTCTAGAATACCACTGTCTCTACTATATCCAAAAGAAATGCCTCAAGGTCTGATACTTCACTTTTTCCTCTTCTGTAATGTTTCAAAAATATAGTATTTAGTTATTTTTATGTTTATGTAAATAACATTTTTTTCACTTATAATACATAAAAAACAGTTGCCCTCCCTCCTTTCCTCCCATTCTGTTCCCTCACCTTTTTCATCTGCCCCTTTCCCCATCCTCTCCTCCTCCATCTCAATTCAGAAAGGAACAGGCCTCCCACGGGCTTGCACAAACCATGGCATCTCAAGTTGAGACAGAATCAACTTTCTCCCCTTTCATGGAGGTGGGCCATGTAATCTAGCTTGGGGAATACGGTACCAAAAGGCAGCTAAGTTCCAGGCAGAGGTCCTGCTCTCATGGGTAGAAGCCTTATTAAGATGCCAAGCTACAAGTTTGTCATACACATGTAGAATAACTAGGTAGGTCCCATGCAGGCTCTCTGAATGTCAGTTCACTGCCCATGAGCTGAAGGGAGCTCAGGTCAGGTGTCTCTGTGGATTCCCTCATCATGACCCACCCTGGACAGTACAACAACTCTTCCATTTTTTCTGCAAGAATCCTGAAGCTCAGTACAGTGCTTGTCTGTGTATCTCTGCCTCTGCTCCCATCAGTTACTGAACAGAGTATCTCTGATGGCAATTAGGGAAGTCACCAATCTGCTTACAATAGATGACCAGTTCAGGCACCCTCTCCAACATTGCTAGGAGTCTTAGTTGGAGTTATCCTTGTGGGTTCCTGGGGGTATCCCTGGCATCAGGTTTCTCCCTAACCCCAAAATGGCTCCCCATCAAGGCATTTTTTCTATTAGCCCCCTCCATTCTAGCTCCAACCTGCCTCCCATACCCAGCCCACCCAACCCACTGCCTTCATTCATATCCCTTCATTCCCCCAATCCTGGCACCAGTCCCAGTCTCCAGCTTACCTAGGACATCTTTTATGCTTCTCCTTCTAACGGGAGTCCTCACATCCCTCTTTGGCTCCCTTTGCTCCTAATTACCACCTATGAGTGAGTACATACCATGCTTGTCTTTCCGGGTCTGGGTTACCTCACACAGAATGATTTTGATTTTCCAGATCCATCCATTTACCTGCAAATTTCACGAAGTCATCATTTTTACAGTTGGTAAGTACTCCATTGTGTAAATGTACAACATTTTCCTTTTTCATTCTCTGATTGAGGGGCATCTAGGTTATTTTTAAATTCTATTATATATAATGTTGCTATGACCATAGTTGAGACAATGTCCTTGTGGTATAATTGTGCATTCTTTGGGTATATGCCTAAAATTGGTATAACTGGGTTTGAGATAGATTGATTCCCAATTTTCTAAGAAACTGCCATACTGACTTCCAAGTGACTGTGTAAGTTTGCACTCCCACCAGTAGTGGGGGAGTATTCTTCTTATGCCACATCCTCTCCAACATAAGCTGACCTCAGTGTTTTTGTCTCTTAGCCATTCTGACAGGTATAAGATGATTTCTCTTGTCCTTGTGTTATGATTGTCTTTTGAGTATATACTCAAAAGTGGTATTTCTGAGTCTTGAGGTTGTTTCCTAATTTTCTGAGAAATCATCATACTGATTTTATTGAAAACCAGTCTGGTATTAGCATAAAAGTAGACAGGACAAATGGAATCAAATTGAAGATTCGGATATCAATTCACACACCTGCGAACATCTGATATTTGACAAAGAAACAAAAAATATAAAATGGAAAAAAGAAAACATATTCAACAAATAGTGCTGGCATAACTGGATATCAACATGTAGAAGAATGTAGATAGATCCATAGATCCATATCTATCACTATGCAAAAAAACCCTCAAGTTCAAGTGGATCAAAGACCTCAACATAAAATCAATAACACTGAACCTCATAGAAGATAAAGTAGGAAGTACACTTGAATGTACTGGCACAGGAACACTTCCTAAATATAACCCCAGTAGCACAGACACTAAGAGAAACAATTAAAAAATGGGACCACCTGAAACTGAGAAGCTTGTGTAAAGCAAAGGACACAGTCAACACAACAAAACAGCAGCCTATAGAATGGGTAAAGATCTTCACCAACCCCACATCTGACAGATGACAATCAATAAAAGGGACTTCCTGAAAATAGTCCTTAGTTATAATGACTGGATGATATAACAAAAATTGAGAATGCAAGAGATAAAGAATTCTTTCAAGGATAAGTAATAAGAAAAGTATTTTGGTTTTATTGAATTTGGAGTTGATCGAGATGTAGTTTGGAGGCTATTACACATCCAATAGATATGAAAGAAGATTTCAGAATATGTTATACAATGATAGAGATACTAAAATTACATACAAGTGTCTGGTTCTGTCATGTGGGTGAATCCCTGGTTGGTTGGCTGAGAAACAAATGGCAGCTAGGATAGGGAGAGTACCAGGCAACTTGAATCACAAGGCTGGAGCAGAAACACATACATCTTTCAGGTTATTTTTTTAGTAATTACAAATATTTCATTTTTCTGTTAATTATATCATTTCTATTCAAAGAAATTCCAACTAATGAGACAACAGAACCATATCTTTTAGAAATAAGAAAATTATTCAGAAAACTGTTTATAAGGAAACAAAGCCAATGGGATCAGGAAGCCTATGAATAAAGATCACAAGAGCTGCTAAAGAGTATTTACTGTGCCAGGTATGGAAACATTAAAATTAATCATAAAAATATTTACTATCCTCTATGCTAAGTAGGTTTTCAAATAATTTTAAATCTTATAGATCTAGTCAACTCCTTAAGAATTACATTAGAGAGAGTCCATGGCACAGTCTGCCTGGGAATGATGTCGTAACTTCAGACTCAGTCAACTAAAGTATGCTGATGAAACATTACATAATTTCTCAAGTAATATCTCCTGTGATATTCTATACTTAAAGAGGTCCATGTTATTGGTATGCATGTATGAGTATATGTTTTCATGTATGTGTGTGTAACAGCAATAATTAATAAAAAAGCAACCTTAAATTTGAGAAGGAACAGGCAAGGGAGGGTTTGTGAGAAGAAATGGGGGGAAGAAAAAATGGAAGAGTAAATATATAATTTTAATTTAATTTTAAAAAGGAAAAGTAGGAAAAAGCTCATATATTCATTTTATATAGGTAATCTCATTTTCTTGGCTGTCACCCCTCTCTTTGTTATCCTTAATATCAATATAATAATGGTTTCAAATTATAATCTGTCAAATTCTTACAGTTTTGTCAACACATACTTTCTATTTGAACACAAAGTTCTAGTAGACAGTTTCCTAATAATTCTAACTCTGTTACTGAAAACTTTTTAGTCTTTACACAATTTATAATTTAAATGTTAAGACTTAGCTTCAACAATAATGTGTCATCCACTATGCTCTTGTTGATCAAATATCGCTGGACAAGTGAGTTCTATGCTTTAGCCAGGCACCACAAAACCCCCGATAAATGCTTCCTTGTTCTTTCATTGCTGAGTTTATGGCTTTCTTGTCTCTGCAATTAGTGGAAAAAATCAAGCCACAAATGGTGGCCAAACACTGATTCTAGGTTCTTAGTCAAAACTTTTCTTTCTAATCCTAAAACTAAATCAGGGGTGAAAATAGCAATTTACTTTCCTCTCTCTCAGTCTATCAGCTGATACAAATATTAACACCACCACAATATTTTCACAACTATAGACTCAGGTTTGTTCTATTATTCAATGCAAGAAGAATATTCCAGCTTATTTTGCCCCTTCATATTGCCCATCCTTCATGTATTTGGTTTGCACTTTTGTGCTTTTGGGGAAGTGAGCCCAAGACCTCATCTACAATAGAAGAGTACATTAGCATTAAGCTACATTAATACATGAGCATTAACCTCATTCTAGTTTTTTTGTTGTTGTTGATCTTTTGAAATCTGTGCATTTTACTTATGACCCTGAAATGATCTTTGCTATAGATTAGGAGGGAATTTTACATGTTTTTTTTATTTTGCTGATCATAAAGGAGCATTATGTAATTTAAAATATTCATAAATTTAGCTGTAAAACTATACTTGTAATGTGTAGATTAATTGACTCGTGATCAATTCTTTTTTAAATTCCTGGGAAACTTCTTTCATTTTGCATTTCTTTAAATCTTAAAACTATTACATAAATGAAGTACTATGATTATCAATGACCTAATAATAGACATATGCTTATTCTTAAAAATGCTAGGGTATTAAGACATCTAAGAAAAAATTCTACAAATTCCAAAGATATATTTAAAAATAATTTAGTAAAGCCAAAGCATGCAGGCCATGATACTGCATTATTAATTCCAGAACTTGGGAGGCAGAGAGAAATAGATCTCTGCAAGTTTGAGGCCATCAAGGTCTATGCAGGGAGTTCCAGGCCAGCTAGGGTTACAAAGTGAGACAAGGTCTCATAAACAAATAAAAACACAAAATAAAACTATAGAATTAAAAATGAATTCTGTCCAAAATAAAAAAGATTAAAATTATTTTATATAATATAAATATATACATAATTTAAAAAGTCTAATTAAATTTAAGACTCAAAAGAAATAGCCTCAGACACTCATTCTTTTCTGTTTGTTTTGTTGTTGGTTTGTTTTGTTTTTCAAGACAGGGTTTCTCTGAGTACCAGCTCTGGCTATCCGGGCACTCACTCTGTAGCCCTGGCTGGTCTCAAACTCACAGTGATCCACCTGCCTCTGCCTTCCTAGTGCTGGAATTAGAGGAGTGTGCCAGCACTTCCTGGGGAGACTCATTATTGTAATGAATTCTGAGTATAATATAATAATAATGAAACTAGAAGTTAATAATTTTCTTCCTTAGTTATTTATTATTTTTATATTTAAATTCTGTAATACCTGTATATCTGAAGCAATTCTCAAAATACAGTTAATGGACAACAAGCACAAAATAAGTTCCTTTAAAAGTTCCCTGATGGCGGGTGGTGGTGGCACATGCTAATGTAAAGCACAATAAAAACAATTTTAAAACGTTCACTTATGGCCAGGTAATGGTGTAACTTGCCATAATCCCAGCACCTGGGAGGTAGAGGCAAGAAGTTCTCTAGGGGCTAAAGTCAGCCTGTCTACAGAGTAACAGGACAGCCAGGGCAAAACAGAACTGCCCTTCCTATTGGAACTCAGAAGATGAGTGACTTCCAGATGCCATATATCATGTTACAGATTTTGATTTGGACTATTAGATTACTACTTTGAATTGATTATAAATGTGTCCTGATTTTTCCCTTTTAATTTTATGAACCAACAATAAAGACACTCTGGATGTTTTAGACAGAGTTCTAACATTTTTAAGTGCTTAAATTGTTTTAAGGACTGGTACTTTTAAATGTGTCTATGCTTTACATTGTGATATTAACATGAGATCTCAGGAATAAACAAAAAGAGCAATATTACAGTATAATTGAGATTTATTTCTGTGTCAAGATGAGAAGAGGGCAGTTAGGCTGGCTAGTTTCTGTCAACTCAACATAAACTAGAATCACCTAGGAAGAGGTGATCTAAATTACGGGAAAGCCTCCATCAGCTTGCTCTGTTGGCCAGTCTGTGGGATATTTTCTTGACGAATATTGATATGGAAGGTCTCAGTTCCCTTCCATGATGACTGTTTGGGACAGGTGATCCTGAATTATCTGAAAAATCAAGTTCAACAAGCAAGCCAATGGTAAGAAACCAATAAGTAACATTTCTCCCATTTCTCTGCTTGAATTCTACCTTGAGTGCCCTCCATAGCGAACTTCATAAGTCAAATAACCCATTTCTTTCCAGTTGATTCTTGTCTGTGTTTAATGACAGCAACAGAGAAGTAAGTAGGACAGATCGAGGAGCTCTCTTTTTCTTTTCCTTTTTTTCATTGTCTTTTTCATTTTATATACCAACCTCAGTTCTCCCTCCCTCTTCTACTACCGAACCCCTATCTTCCCAATTCCACACCCATCCACTTCTTAGAGGGGCTAAGGCCTCCCTTATGGATATCAACAAAGGCTGGCATACTAAGTTGAGGCAGGACCAGGCCCCTACCCTCTGTATCCAGGTTGATCAAGGTATCCCACCACAGTTAATGAGCTCCAAAAAGCCAATTATTGCACCTGGGATAAGTCCTGGTCCTACTGTCAGGGGCCCAACAAATAGATCAAGCCATACAGCTGTCACACACATTCAGAAGGCTTATTTTGTACCATGCAAGCTCCACAACTGTCAGTCCAGAGTCATTGATCTCCCAAGAATATTGAAGTTTATTTTGGGGTTAAGCCTCATTAAACCTCATGTCGAGCTAAGATTCGCTATAGCAAGCAAAAATCTGACTCCTACGATCTGAGGGTAAATAAATTCACTCACATGCCTTACCTCTACATGTTCTTGGGTGAAGAAGCAGAGATAGAAGAAGGACAATCTAGAGCCAGCTTTCTTGCTAACCCCATAATGGCTCCCTCAATCAAGATATCTCTTTCCTTGCTCTCATATCTGTCCTTCCTCCATCTCGACTATCTTATTCCCTCAAGTTTTCCACAACTCTCCCCTTCTCCCCTCCTCTTCCCCTTCTCTCCTTCCTTCTACCCCCCTGCCCCCATTCTCCCAATTTTGTTCAGGCGATCTTATCTTTTTCCAATTTCCAGGTGGGTCTCTCTCTCTCTCTCTCTCTCTCTCTCTCTCTCTCTATATATATATATATTGGATTAA
>LOJH01016584.1:0-10297 GCA_001685095.1 Ellobius talpinus
TCTTTATTAACCAATGAAAGTAAAACATAGACAGATGACCCTCCTCCATCAATTGTGAACTATGATAAGACTTGCATGTTAGAAAAATCAATAGCAGGAGAAAGTGTACTGGTGATTGAAATAGCCATGTAGAAACTTTTGAGAGACTGAATTATAGCAGATAACGGGGAAAAGATAGAGAGAAGCTGATAAATGGTCCTATGGTATAAACAACAAACCAGTGTTTTATTTGACCTTGAGTCTAGGAGAGAGAATAAGAATAATGGCCCGTTTCAGAAAGAGAATTTAAATATGCACATCCATAAAATAATTTGGCCTTGTACGTAAACTCAAAATATAATTCTCCAGTGCTGCAAAGTAATGATTAATTATAATTAGCTATAAGAACACTAGGACAGTTGCCAAGATGGTGCATTTCAGAAACAGCAATGGGTTGCTTTGTTAAGTGTGTTCTGGAGAAGTCTGGTCACATAAGATGCAATTTGAGAAAGAGTTTCTATCATCGAAGAGTTTTCAAAACATCCTCAGAAATACCTAAAATATAATATCATGTAAAAAGGATAGCAATTTCTTCTTTGTCTCCTTTCTACATTTTAAGCACAGAACTGTGACTTTTTTTTCATTGAAAACAGATTCTTGTCTCAACACCATACATCCTGACCACGGTTTCCCCTTCCTCCTCTTCTCCCAGATCCTCACCATTTCTCCCTCAGATCCAGTACTCCTCCATTTCCTCTTCAGAAAAGAGCAGACCTCAGAGACATGGCAGTCAGACATGATAAAACAAGATATGATATGATATGATATGATAAGGCAAAAGCCCTCATATTGAGGCTGGACAAGGCAATCCAATAGGTCGAAAAGAGTCTCAAGAGTAGGAAAGAGAGTCAAAGCTATGCCCACTGCCACTGTTAGGAGTCCCACAAAATCACCCTGCTAACAACCATAACATAAACACAGAGGGCCTGGTGTAATCCCATGCAGGCTTCATTTTTTTCCTTTTTCCCCCCCTGCGTAGTTCCTTCTGTGAGTCTAATAACATACTATCAAAATAAAATTTTATCGCTTAATTTGAAATGAGGGTCAATTGAGTCCTCCTGTTTGAATTCTTATGATAATTATAAGCTCTTTCGAGAAAACAGTCAGTTTGAGGCAAGGATAAAAAGTTCTTCATACACCTTTTTATCTTCTAATTATTAAGACAAAGGAAAGCAAAAGCTGCCCTTTCCCTGACTTCTCCACTATGAAGAAATTGAACTAGAACTATGAACATGTAGAGATGCTAGAGAACAATATTTGGGGACTTCATGTAGTCTATTTATCCCGGATAATCATGAAGCAGATCCATCACACCTGATCTCTGTTAGAGTAATCTCCCCCTGGTTTATATGATCATGTACTTCACATTATTGCCTACCTGTGTTAGCTTAGGCTTCATTGGCTGCACATTAGGTCATGCTGACTGTAAGAAACAAAGAACACGGGCTTTCAGGAAAGTTTAGAGCACCTTAAAATCAGGAAGAATAGAAACATGCAACCCACCATTTGTTGTTTAGTTACTCTTTCACGTGCAGCAGTCGCAGACGAGTAAGGTTATCGGGGCTGAAATAAGGTCACACCTGACTACTCTCATTTCAATTGATAAGGAGTGATGAAAGCTGGGACCCTTTTCCTGACTATCACCAAGTCATTGTGCTGTTTCTTGAAATGTTTGCATTTGTTATTTTACTCCAATTATTAATGTGCTTTTATTAAATATTTTAAACAAACAAATGAAATTACCAAACACTAGCCGGATCAATACAAACTGTTTTTGTTTTTAAAAATATTTCTTTTTAAGCTTTGACTAGAAATTCATCAAAAGTTTGGCCTTTTCAAACTGTCACAGTTCTTGAGACACAAATATTCTACTGTCCTTTGAAAACACACAGTAGGCTATCAGGGTTGTCTTGAAGGGATTCCAACCCTGCCATATACAGCCAGGCTTCAGTTGTTCTCTGAAACGAGGCCAGCAAAGCTAATACCACATGGACAACACTACCAAGTTATACTGAAGGCTAGATGTGTAACCCAGCCCCCTTTGGTTGAACTTGCTCCATCCTCTGTGGCCATCTTCCTGTTGCGGTAGTTACAGAGCAGGAGGTCTCCGATCTCTTTAATAATTATAGCTACCTTCAGAAAACTATCTGAATGCTCTGCTCTCTTAAAATTTCTCTGCCAAAAAGATTAGTTCATTTCCACTAAATTCAGCTTTGCTCAGATTCCTAGGATGGGGCCGAAGGAACCCAGACGCCTGAATAAACACACACACACAAAAAAAAAAAAAAAACAAAAATCAGTGAACATCTGAAATCTCATGATGCAGATACCAAATCTTCAAATTTCCAATAGCATTCTTGTTTTCTAAGAAACTTGCATTTAAAAATCTTAAGTAACTAGATAAATGAAGCCAGAGCTAAGAATCAGACTATTAAGCTTCAATATTAATAACAGGTGAGGAAAAATAAAATTTCTCACAAACTCTTATCTTTTCCCTGGGAAGATACACCATGAAAGACTAACAGAATCTACTGCCCAGTGAGTTTGCATGTAAGCAGGACAGAGCCCAGCAAGGAAAAAGGGAACACTATAAAAAGGAGCAAGAAGCAGGGCCTCTAGGATTATGGGTTTTGGAAAGCTCTTTAACTATGGAGGCCATAGGTATGGGGAAGAAAATGAAGGGTTTTTTTTTCCATTTGCTAATTGTAAGTAACATTTAGCCGTTTAAAGCCGTTCTTTTTGGTTGAACTTTCTTTTCTCTGAACTTGCAACATTCTTTATTGCTTCCCTGTAGCTAACCAAGAACCATTGGTGTAATCTCTAATCATGTTTTAGCTACTTTTTTCTCATTGTGCGTAGTTTTCAACCTTGTTTGCTTGCTTAGAGACTATCAGCTCTCCTGGATGTATGTCTGCTTAGTAGGTGCTTAAGTTCCTCTGAGTACCAGACCAGAAATGACTGGATCCTCTCTATGAACCCTAGTGAATCTTCTGCCTTTTAACATCGGAATCACTTCTTATTAACTTACCAGAAGTTTTCAGCTTCATCTTTTTGTGAAATTGGGTCTAAGGCAGAAAGTGAGTCAGTGTCAGGGAACCATGGACTACTTTGCCATCATGGCATATGAAGATTGGGGAGGAAATAAGACAGCTTAGATCAGTGGTTCTTAATCTAACCAATGGGGCAACCCTTTAATTCATTCCCCCATGTTGTGATGGTCCAACCACAACTATTTTCATTGCTCCTTCATAACTGAAATTTTGCTACTATTATGAATCTTAATGTAAATATCTGATATACAGGATTTCTAATATGAAACCCACAGCCTGAGAACCACTGGCTCAGAGTTAGGAAATGTACTTGTAACACCATGCATTCCAATGTATAGAAATAATACATTTGAGAGCAATGTAATTATTATGGAACCTGAGTAACTGAGTAACATTTCAATATCTGGCACCTCTCCTCTGCACATATTTGTTTTCGCATTGTTATGATATTGTTAATTTTATGGGATAATAAATGAAAGGCTATCATTATTACTTTTAGAAATAACTGTTATAACAGTTATAACAGCTTTGCTTTTGGGGACAGCAAATCTCATTGCTCATTAAGTTTTATATATACTTTATTTAAATATTTAGTGTTGATGATAGTTGTATATGTAAGGAAAATAAAGTTTGGTGTTTTAAATTCAGTAATGAATTTCCTATAGATCATGAAGATTTCCCTCTTTGAAGTTTTCTAATGTTCTTATAAAAACAATATTTTATCATTTTTATTTACCAGCACCCTGTGGGAGTCGTTCAACAGGTTCAGAAGGCACTGTACTATCACCAAACTACCCCAAAAATTACAGTGTGGAACACAATTGTGTCTATTCTATAGCAGTCCCCAAGGAGTTTGGTAAGTAAGAGACAACTCATTGTGAATTCTTTCATTTCTAGACATGTTTGATTTTCATTACATAGTATTTGAACAATTTTCATGAGAATATCTACTGCTCAAAAAGTGCTTTACTCTGCAAGCATTTAGGTGGTAGCTTTGTATTAATACTGAGGTCATTTTATTTAATCTGAAATAACAGTCAAGTATACAGGTGAACAACAATACAAAAATGAAAACAGGATTGTTTTTAATTTTTAAAAATAAGAACATCCAGTAACCTTGCAAGTGCCTTCATATTGGGTTTACATGAAATGAGAAATTACTGGAGCAGATAACAAAGTCTGCTCCGCAATATGTACATAAATTTAAACATGTAACTATTGCAGCAGTAACAGAATTATTTATAAAACATATATGAGGCTTATAATTCATGAACACATTTCCCGGAGTTGAAGTGTATTGGTTTCGTAAGCATAATTTCTAGAACAACAACTATAAAATGACAACAAAGAACATTTCAGATCCTCTCTTAACCTGACACTCTTTTCTATATTAGCACTGAGAATATATTATGTCCTTGTAGTCTCAACATTCCCATGATTGATTGTGGGTCTTAGAAGTCACCTAGAGGGCTTATAATGGTGTTGTATCTGAGATCCAGCTGGAGCTGTCCCAGCTTAAGCTCTGTTCATGCATGGGTAGGCAAAGAGTAGCAGTAAAGAGAGGGAGAGTGGCTGAAAGTTAATAAACTCCCCAAATTTAGATTGATAGCATTCTGCTGTATGAAAAAAGAATTTTTTTTTTGGTAACCATCATGAATATCTGGGTCTAGAACATCCAGTATTCTGGCAGAAGAACATGGATTTTATCAGTACAGACTGTTGGACAACAACTTAGCATTTCTGCTACTGATACATAATAAGCTGATGCTTCCAGTCCGATTTCTTAAAACCAGATACTACCCATACATTCTCCTTTCCTCCTCTGTATCTAGTCTAAGACTTTCAACTAAATTGAGAACAGGGCCATCAGACAGGAAGTAGTTTTCCTTTATTTTATCATTGTGATAGAACTACTTTACTAGCATTAACAAGATGTCAATTTCAGGACTGTGTGAAGTATTTCTTCAACCTAGCATACCAGATCGATTTTAACAAGTTTGAGTTTTTCGATGTTGAGAAGAGTGACCTTTTAGAAAGAACATAATCCTTTTGTGTGGGTCATTGCCTTTTTGTGATCACGACCATCCTCTGCCTTATGGAATTTTATGGATCCCAAATGCAGAAACTATTACATGGCCATTGAGAGAAACCTATCAATGATTGTACAGAAATTGGCATGGCTCTCAGAAGTCTCTTGAAAGCTATTAATTATCTCTATTATATTCTCATTAGGGATGGACTTGTGGCCACAAAAGTTAAAAAAACAAAAATAATTCACTTTATTTTCTGGAATTTATACATGTTGGTCACCATGGAGATATTTAACAAAATTTGTATATGTTTCATAAGAGAAAGAAATCATTGATTGAAATAGTAATTAATTAGTAAATTCCTAAATATTATAATTTTATTTTAGCAGATTAACACAAATTTATTTGATCCTCTTAGTTTACAAATGATGCCATGTGGTGATAAACATGAGTGGTTTTAAAACTAAGAGGAAAATGAATCTCAAGTTATCAGTAGATAAAATAAAGTATATGTTGGTTTATTAATAAAAAAATAATTTTATTTTATAAATATTCCATATATTCCAAACATTTTCATTCTAATTCAACCCCTTTTGTTTGCTTTGGGAAAAATTAATGATATAATTAAGTCCCAGCATCTTTATTTGTGAAATGGAGATTCCGTCCAAAGGAAAAGGCTGGGAAAAGGAAGAGAGATGTGTGTATCTAAAGTATGTTTCTTAAGCACCATCCTCAGAAACACTGGGTGTGAGAATGACAGTATAGAGCCTGGTTTCTTTGTTCAGGTTCAGTTCAACAACTCATGTCCATGGGAGCTGTTGGGAAAAAAAATCACATTTTCAGCCCAGAATTACTTTTCTCGTCTCCAAAACTGGTGATGATAACTGTTTAAATCATGAGATTATAATATAACTAAACTTAACAATGTGAGCAAATCCTTAAAGTCAGACACATGAACACACTTTCATTTGCATTCATATTCATATGAAAGACCCTCCAACCCTCCTTCTCCCTCAAAGAGGTGAAGAAATCAAGTGTCCTACATATTCAGTCAACTAGCTCTTAAAAGTCACATGGCTTCAAATGAAATAATCATTTGTATTATTTATTTACGACATCAAAAGTTAAGTTGTGAAAATAAATACTGAATTTTCAAATATGTACTTTTCCAGCTCTTCCAATTGTGCCTCAAAGGTTACTGTAGGAATTAAGTAGTTGATTGAACAGCTGTGGAATTAAACCACACCAATCTTATATCTTCCTGTCTGTACTTCAAACTCTTTAGTGTGAGATGACTAAGCAATAGTCAGTGGTTCCCTACAAATCAAATTCCTATTTTACCTCTGTCTGCTCTCATTTTTGCTTCGCCATAATTCCCTGCTATTGTCACATTGAGCTATTTCTTATTGCTTTTTGCTATCACTTTATCACGTACCACTTCTCACATTTTTCTCGGCTTCTGTCATTCCTTTCAAATTATGATCATTCCCTCTTTTCTATCTTTTATATGGGAATGCTCTTAGAACTTGACTTGTAAATCATTTAGCACATTATCTGTCCAGTACACTCAGTTCATTTGTAGAAACTGCCTTTTGACAGGAGGTGGGACTCTGAAATAGTTACTCTTGGAAAAAATTCATATATAACAGCTTTAACAGTGAGTATATTCTATGTTATTCATAGAAGATCATCTACATGACTTTATATATGCCATGTTATCTCTCAATAAGTCTAAGATGACAGTGTAGGGAAAGGAAGGCACCAGACGAATCTCATCAGTGTGTGTTATCTGATCCTGTTAATTTATTTGTTTTTGCCTGGTATTCAGTGGAATTCACTTAGGATAAATATGTACAAAATTTGACTTTGCTTATTGAGAGCAGACTGTGTGCCAATAAATACCTATTCTCCTTTATCTCTGGGTAAAAAGATTGGCAACTCATAATGTTTGCAAAAACCTCATTGGTTTTCCTTTGAACCCCATTATCTCTGGTCAGTTGATAAACACTCTAAAATTCCAATTCTATTTCCATTAAAAAATAACAATTTTTGATCAGTTGGATAGTTTACTACTGTTTTATTCTTGTTTTATAATATATTAAGCTATTTTATTTCACTTTGGAATTGATACAGTTATTAGCAAAATATATTTTAATTTTCTTTCTCTTTCAATTTTTAATCATAAGTTTTATTGTTTTCTTACAGTTTGGTTTCTTTGTTATTCATGTCTTATTAAGTGATAAAATATGGGACCCAGCTCTTATTTTCACTTCTGTATAGGTGAAATACTGTAGAAGGTGAAAGAACTCCTAGCATGGTCAAACAGAAAGTGATTTATTAATATAAACATATAACAGAACATCAGGACCCAAGTAAATCAGATAATCAGGAAAGTAGAGCTAGTAAAATTGATTAGGAAATGTGGATGTCTTTTCTAAAAATCAGCTGGAAAATCAAGCAGAAATTGGGATAATTGACAACTGAACCAAAAAATTAAAGTTTTGTTTTGATTTTGATTGTGTTGTTGTTTTTAGAACTTTCTCTTGAAATGACAGACACTAACATTTTTATTGAAAATATCAATGAGTAAAATACAAAACTAAAGATATGAGTCAGGTAGCTTGCAAACAAAATCCTTTCGGTATGGAGAAGACAGCAATTAAGAAAACTTGAGTATCTGTTTCCATGAAACAGAATACTTTACATAACCTTGACTAACACACAGAATTAGCTTCACCTGGTGCATTAGAAACATCATCTGTGTCTATTTTCCAACCTTTTATTTCCTCTCAGTCACAATCTTCTTCCTTCTGAGGAATTCTCTGCAAAGCATGGTATATAAGTTCCCAAAGGCTATTGGAATTACGTGCTACACACATAGTAGCTTAAAGCAATACAAATTAATTCTCTTAGTTCCAGAGGCTAGACATTTGAAAGTAAGGTGTTATGAAGACACGTACACCCTGCAGGCTCCCGCAAACATCTTCCTGGCTGTGGTAACTGTAAGCAACCCTTGATTTGACTTTCTGAACTGATAGACCAATAACTGTTGCACTCAACTCAGTGGGACATTTTCAGGACCCTGTCTCTCTGTCTGACAATCATTCTGTTGGATCATAATGATAGCCATTATTTAGGGTGCATTTATATCAATATCGTATCACTTTGCTTCTTAACCATTTAAATCTTCTAAGATCACCTTCCCATACATTATTATATTCGGAGCTTCTGCACTGATATCAGTTTGGCGGCAATATTTAATAAAGACAGTAAAGTATAGCTTATAGTAACATAACTATGTAGAAAGTTTTAATATTAGTCACCACTTAAGTAACATAGCAGGTATTCACTCTATGGACTACAAACTTTGGTTGAAATTTTATGGAGATTCTTAATTCTGAAAATATCTTGAGTATAATATATGTATCGACTTAGATTTTCTGGTCAGATTTCTACAAAATTCTGTCTTATGAAAGATCCTAGTTTGACTCATATTTCTTCACGTATGTCACCTTGAGGCTAGTTTTTGGGGCTGAGATCCAGGTAATGGGTGTAAAATCTTCCCTTGCACAGGTAATGTGCATTTCTTCTCTTACTGATCACTAGCTCCAGCTCTTCATTACCTACTTCTGCTTCAGCTTCCTTAATCTTTAAGTCATCTGAGTTTTCTTCAGTCTCCTTGTTAAAAATCTTTCATGCATTGCTGTAGGTGTGAACCTTTTTTGCTGTTTAACTATGCAGCCCCAAGACATTAACTATCTAGCTTACCCCAACATTTCAATAACAAGGATGTGAAGCTGCCTTCAGCCCAAAAGAGGTTTTGGTTTCATTTTTAATTGGAGATTTTTGTTTGCTTTTAAATAGCTTTCTGCATCTTCATTTTTTTCTTTTGCTATCTACACATCTTGTTTTTCTGACAAGAATCCTAATATTACAAAAACTTGTTTTTCTTATGCCATTATCTATGCTACAGAATTAAAGTTTTTACAGTGTCATTACATTTATTTATTTACTTATAGTTATTTTTCGCCATATTTACTTATAGTGTATATGTGTGTATGCTCATATGCCACAGCATGTATATGGTGGTCAAAGGGCAACTTGAAACTGGTTTTCTCCTTCCACCATGTTGGGTCAAGAGATCAAACTCAAGACTCAGACTTGGTGGTGAGCGCTTTTGTCTGGTGAACCATATTGCTGGCCCAGCACTAACATTTTAACTTTGTATTTCATAATTTGCCACAGTGTTGTATTGAAAATACTATAATTAGGTAACAACTGCCTCATTCGTTCTGATTATATTGATTAAGCTTAGTGGTTGTGGACCTGTGGACTGGGTAATTACACGATGGTGATATACAGCATGTTTCTGCAGTATCATGTTGCTCATTTTTATGCATAAACTGTTAGGTTTTGAGAGCTGCCCATTGGTAATGTAAGCACTCTCAGCAGTTTGAAGGCCAAATAAATGATAGAAAAGAACTAAGATGCATATGTACCACCATGAGTGTGCACCACCATGAGTGTGTACATTGCTTTTTATACATACCACCAAGAGTGTGCACATGCATTACCTGGATACAGGCCACCATAAGGATGCACCTGCATTACTTTTCATACATACCACCATGAGAATGCACCTGCATTACTTAGATACAACCCACCATGAATGTACACATGTATTACTTGCATACATATCACTATGAGTGTGCACATGCATAATTTTTTTTGAGCATTTGGACATTTTAGTGTATGCAGATATGGTTCAGAACCGTGAAGCTTTTCTTGTCTTTTAGATTTAAATGGGATTGTTTGAACTATGGATATATTACTTTAAAATTCTCCTGTGTATTGGGCCATTTCACTTGTGATAAATCTACATGCACTTTAAAATGCCCTTCTTTACCCAACATAGTTTGTATAATTTACATTATAGTTACCTGTCATTATACTTAATTTGGTGATTTATTGTCAGTAATTTCCCCAATATTTTAGTACCAATTTGTCTCATGATGCTTTCTGTATGCTACTTGGGCCAGTCAAACAATTTATTGGCATGTTTTTCCTGTTGTGAATTTCTCAGCAACAATAAACTCTTAACCTCTATAAGGACTGTCCCAAGCAGATTAGTGGGAAGGAACCCCAACTCCAGTTGGCTTGACTTTTTAAGGGCAAAAA
>LOJH01016585.1:0-22752 GCA_001685095.1 Ellobius talpinus
GGACGAAAAGCAGGCCTGCTCCCCTTACCACTACACACGCAACTTTGTGTTGTCATTTTTAAAAATCGTCCCAGCTCCTATTCATTCCACCTTCACAGTCTGAGCTGTATGGTCATCCTCTGCAGTGTTTCAGAACCAACCACCAGAGGACACACAATTAAAGGAAGCTAACCATCTTCGGGCAGCTATCAGTTGCCTATAGTTCCTCTGCTAGGGCTGGAAATTTGTGCCTACCTCCACACTCCATGCTGGATAGCTTAGCTATTCTTCAGTTGTCTAGGGATCTTGCCATTTCTCCAACTTAAAGTTTTTTTACAATTGAAATTTTTCAAGTTATTCCTTCATCCTCTACATGGGTCTTAGCTCTTAGTTCTAGGAAGTTATGCACACATCTACTTAGTCATTTGCAATCTGCCTTTGTTGTGGCCACATCATTTCTCTTCTGCCCAATTTCAAACCTTCCCCTCCTCCTCCCCCTTTCCCTTATGCATTCTCTATTGTTTATCAAACTTGGCAGCAAGCTCTTCTTTGCATTTGTGATCCCTACAAGACGTTCATCCATTTCTTCCACTGGAGGGTGCAGAAGTTCCAGTAGGTGTAATAGAATCCCCTCTGAGCTAACTCCTGTGTCCTTCATGGGAGTTTTGGAAGCTTCAGCATATTTTCACAAAATACCATGGAGTTGAAAAGAAGTTGGGGCGAGGAAGACTTTAGACTTCTAATGATTACATATATACATTCATACACACACACACGCACACACACATACAAACACAGACACACACACGCACACAGACACACACATAGAGTTGCTGTTCTGATTCTTATATCCGTAGTCTTTGCCAGACACCAACCTGTGAAACTGTGACGTCTTGAAACTTAGAGTAGGATTTATTTTTCTCAGGTGTGGGGATGTTGGTCCCAGTAACCTCCTTGTACGAGTCAGTTAGTGCTGGTACTTGGATGTTGGTGTCCTGTCCAAAGTTTGTGTTGAAATCATAATTCTTACAGAATTGGTATCAGGTGGGGCCTTTGGAAGATAGAGTAAGTGACAGAGGCTGAGTCCGTAGGAATGGGATCCATTCTCTCCTGAAGGACTTGAGAAAACACACACACACACACACACACACATGCATACACACATGCATGTGTGTGCATGCATGCACACACATCCACATTAGGATACAGTGAGATGGAACCTCTAGGAACCAGAAATTAAGCTTTTATCCGACACATACTCTTCTCATGTCTTGGTCTTAGATCTGATTCTCTAGAATGCTGTTGGTGTAACCTCTGCTGTCAATCAGCTGCTCAGTTTGCAGCATTTGTTTTAAGATCCTGAACAGACAGACTGCCAGACTCACAGACGTTGAAATAAAAGCAAACTGCGATGCTCTACCATGACCATTTTTCTCTTGAGTTCTTAATTGCTCCATTTGTTTGCTTGGGTATGGATATTTTCTTCTTTTCTGTGGTGATCAGGTGGTGTTGGTGTTGGAACTGAAGTGAGAAAATGTGTTTCTGGGTTTTTAGTTTCTTTCAGGCTCTTTTCCTAAGTACATCTCACAATCAAACTCAGATGTCAGTAATGTAATATTTTTGTTTCCAGGTTTACTTCTGATTTGTAATAAACAAGTGAAAAGCCATAAGTCACAAGTTTTCTATTTTTGAAAAGTTCCCACCAGGGAAGTGGATGGGTCTGGAACAATTACACCACAAATAAACACAGAAGAGTCCATTAGTTGATGTCACATAGCCTATTACACCAAAATGGTCTGTAGCATGACGAACTACAATGTAATTCTTATGTGTTAGGGGCAAATGTCAAGTTAATGTAGTTGTTTAAAAGAGCCTCATCTTAGTCTTGATGTCAGTTCAGAAGAATTGGGGCATATGTGGATTTAAAGAGTTCAAAGGGGTATGTAAGAACTGTTTAGCATTTTTGTGTTCTGATTTTGTGAGATGCTGTTTACTTAGGGGTTAGGTAGACTATGGCTAATGTCCTACTGCCATTGCTTGTAACCAATGTCATTCACATGAGGTGCACATATATCCTGTCATTAAGACTACATACAGTCCCTGATGCATGAGACGACCTCTTTACACACCTGCTGCTGCTATCACTTCCCCTAGTTTCTGCATTGTTGTTTGACGTTTTGCTCTTTACTCTTAGTCTTTTGACTTTTGGGAGGGGCACCACCCAGCTCCCAGATAAATCACACATGGAGGCTTATTTTTAGTCATGAATGCCTGGCCTTAGCTTGGCTTGTTTCTTGCCAACTTTTCTTAACTTAAATTATCCCATTTATCTTAGGTCTTGGTTTTTTTTATTTTTCTCTATTCCTGTATACCTTTTCTTTCCTTCTTACTCCATATCTGGCTATGTAGCTGGATGGCTGGGTAGTTGGCCTCTGAAGTCTTCCTCCTTTCTTTCTTGTTCCCAGATCTCTCTCCAAGTTTCTCCTCATATTTATCCTCTCTGCTGACTAGCACCACCTATTCCTCTCTCCAGACTCACTATTGACCATTCATATCTTTATTAGACCATCATGTGTTTTAGACAGGCACAGTAACATGGTTTCACAGAGTTAAACAAATGCAACATAAACAAAAGTAGCATACCTTAAAATTATACTCCCCAACACTGCATTCTCAGTGAGTAAAATACATATTGTTAAAGCATGACTGACAAGATTGAGTAGTTTCATGTAAAATGTCTAGCCCAAAGCTTGGCATACCCAAATCCTAAGAATGTTAGCTAGCCTTGTTCTCATGCTTTTTATTTTCCCTTCTACTAAAATAGTGTAAGGACTGAAGAATAAAGCCAAAATAGCAATGCTAACCCAAAGAAAGGAAAATCTGCTGATTTCTGACAGCCAGTGAATGTTTCAGAATGTGTCGGGACTTAATTCCATATAGACTTGATTGGCATTGGAGGAGCAAAGGAGTCCACATAGGAGCAAGTTTGTAGCAGAGGATAGCCTCTTCTCACAAGCTTTTGGAAACCTGTGATTTGTGTGTAGACCACACAAGGATCATAACTAGCAATTTTTCTCTCCATTTTGTTGGCCAAAAACTAAGTGGCTGGTTCTTAAGTGTCCTGAATCACCACTATAACTGTCTTTACTAGGAAAATAGTCCTGCATTTATGGTGCAGCATATTAGTAGGGCTTTTGTCACTCTTCTTTGCAAAATTATGCTTTTTTTGAAATTTACAGAAAATGATGCCTGGAAATTAAAGCAAAGATTTGATTTATGTTTTCCCACTAAGAAGAAGCTAACTCACCAGGATTTAATAGTTGTTTAATACCTGGGAGATTATAGATGAATTGGCAGATGGATTTTTTTAAAAAAACTGTACTCTGGAGTGGCATAGAGACATGGAATCAAACATGGAAGAGATGCATTTATAATGAGAGAATGATTCCTGCTATTCTGGTTGAAAATTTGAAGTACATCTTTAGTAATTCCATACTTAGCTATGATAAAATGCTTGCATGATCTGAAGGAGTCATATATTTTTGCACATCAAACTAGGAATTGCCTTTATTTTAAAAGGAAAAAAAAGTTAGACCACTCATTGATTACAGCAGTATTAATGACTTGCAGTGTTGACATTCTATAGATTGATGCAGTCTTCAGCTCTGGAAATACTGTGTAATGTGGGAGATGAGAAGTATTAATATTGAAAATAAATATTTCTGTAGTCAGCAAATTGTCAGTAAAAGTGGCTTAGATTATACAAGTCACCCCACAGAGACTATGTCAGTTTGCAAATTTTTCTACCCACAACATTATTTGAAAATGAGTAAATCAAATGAGGGTTGGGATACATTCCTGATCCTTTTATTTTTTCTTCCTCCCTCTCTCTTTCTCTTTTATCCTCCTCTTTTCTTTGTAACAGGAGTAAAAACTGTGCATTAAGTGAAATGCCAGTAATCTTAGAAAATGATAAATCATTCTTTTGAAACCCATGTTGCCTTCAGTCAATACTTGAGTGCTTTCTTCTGTGTAGACTGTTCCTTGTAATTCTCATGTGCTTCTTGTGTTCCTTTTATTTATTCTGTCATGTTATGTTAAGAATGATGTCTTAATATCTGCATCCAGTGACAGTGTTTATAATGATATCTTTATATGATAAAAATTCTTTGATAGTTTGAGGGACAAGAAATATTGTTATAGTAGCAATCAAAATGTAAAACTATCCTGGATCATTGTTTTTTTTTCAGTTTCTAATATTCAGTCCAAGTTGATATCTCCTTTAAACAAAGGGCCAGGAAAATAGCCAGAGATCCTGGCACTAATATAACAATCGTCATTTCTTTCTACCCACATTTTGGAGGCCTCACTTCACGTTTTGGTATTTTGTTCTGAATGACTTAAGAAAGTTTTGATGGTGTTCACTCTTCCAAATTATTTGCCTCAGATATAAAAATATAGGGAACTGAAAGAGGTGATAGACATGATAACTGACTATAGTAACTGTTTCAGCATATATATACATCAAAATATTTTAATACATACAATATATTTGTATGTGTTTATCAATTATATTTTAAAAAGCAATTAAAAATTCATACAAAATGAAACTTGATATCCAGTGAGTTTGGGGGCAAGTTCCCTGCTATTTGACTGTATCAGAAATTAAATGACTGTAGTAGTCCCAAGACAGATTTACAGTTTTCTAAATGTCCTCTTTCATCAACTTCCTATTTTACCTATCAGTTGGAATTCTGACATGTTTACATTTTATACTTAATGTAATCTCAGTTGCTTGCAATGCCCCTGAGATTTTCTTGAGCCACTCTGAATTCGTGATGGGAAGGATGTTGAAAGAAGTAAATTAGCAAATAGGTTATAGGTTGTATTAGTCACACTAGGGCCTACTAGCTTAGTAATGCTACTAAATAAACTCCACGCTTCAGTCATACTTAACCGCTCACTATTGTAACTTCAATGATGTCCCTCTGAATGTAATGCATTTTCAAACAACTGAAAATATTAGTCCACAAGTCTAATCGCACTGGTTGCTGGAAGTTTTAACTGAAGGATGGTTCAAATGTTCCTCAAGTTATGTCTGTTTTCTCTTCCATTATCATTTCTTCTTGAAGTTAAGGTACAATTTCTAATTATAATGCACTCCTAATCCAAGAAAGTAAAAAAGCAAAGAATTTCTATTCTATTAACAGCATTGTTCTAGTACAGTGTACTTTTCACATATTGTACTCCTAGGCCTTTTCAGAGAACAGGTTGTCCTTAAGTCATTTCTATGATTGCAAGAGGTTCACTTTCTGTAGTCAGTTTATTGCAGGTCAGGAACATTTATGAATGCTTCATGTGTATGCTTGTTCTTCATTATTTTCCATTCTCATCATTTTTAGGTCTTCAGCATCAGGACAAGAGCAAAGAATCAGCTTGGTACTGAATCATGGTATTAGCAAGTCATATTGCAATCTGAATCCAAGGGCCACTGGGAAAAGATGCCATTGGGATTTCCTCCAGCAATGGGACACAGGAAAAATGGATGGAGAAGAGAACGGATAAGGCCATTGTCTTCAGATTTGAATTGTTTCTGGAGAAAACAGAGTGGGTCCTAGTCATTGAAGAGAAGCATTTTGTCTGTTTTCCCTCATCTGAGCCTTTGTCAGCTGTGCAACGTCTTGTTTTACTCACCTTTACCAGAACCTGCGTTAGTTTTTTTTTTCTCTTTTCAGTTTGAACCAGCCACCTTGTCAGAAGATGAGCCAAGAGATGAAATGCTCATTCCTTCAGGAAAACAGTTTTGTAGTTTTCTCTTCTATCTTTGTAGAAATACAGAAACTTTGGTTTAGCATGGATGGGATATTTTTGAGGGATGTATTTTTTAATATTGTAACAATTGTTGAGTTCTGTTTAAAGAACTTGCTCTCAGAAAAGCACTGGTCAAAACGTGTTGAAGTGCAGCTCTTTAAAGTGTCGGGCATACTCTGTGTCTGTGCTTCCGAGGGTACCTCAAGGGATTCAGCCTATCTCAGCAGTGGCGCTATCATAGATTAACTAGTGCAGCATTGGGTTTATATTGAATCTCAGTGAAGATTTAATTCCATTATAGCTCCCTTAGTTTGCAGTTATATACGTGCAGTTTGAAATGGCACTTTCTTTTAAAGGGCCACAGATTACAGCATATTTTATTATTTTTCTTTCTCCCAAAGAGTTCTTGGAGGTTGACTAAACTAACTAAAGATAGTTTAGATTAATGAACAAAAAGTCATTCTCTCTATAGCCCATCCAATCTTAATAATTAGGAAAAGAGCTTATGCACACCTTCGTTTAATACAATGCATTTAGCCATGGTACCTGTAGATACCAGTGACTATCTTTCCTAATTTCTAACCATTCATTCGTGGCAGTTTTGAAAGTCATACTTTGAATGAATTTATTTCCTGTACTGAATTCAAATGAGTAGCTTCAGGAAAGGGGGAAGACGCGTGACAAAGCACTGACTGTTCCTCTCCATTGTAAACTGACAACTAATGTCTTCTATATGTAATGATTTAATTGAAGCATGTTGCAAGATTTTAATTTTCTTTTAAGTGCAATTAGTTTTGAAAAATTGCAGAAAAATCAGAGTGGCAATGAATTTAATTTTATACTTCAATTGTAGAAACTGAGTAAAAATTGAAAATTTGAGAAATTAAACTCACATGGGCCACACATAAAAAAAGTGAAGTTGGGATTATTAAGAGAAGATTAATCCAAGATTACGATTATGAAGGTAGCAGTGACTGGCAAATCAAAGAGACCGTCTCTTGTTCCTTTCAGTTGCTCCCAGCCATTGGTTATATAGGAACTGAGTGTGGTACAGATGTTTGTATTTGATAATTTTCTCATCTCAACCCACACAAAACAATGTTGAGAAATGTGCTACTTTCTGTTTTTAATTGTGTACGTCGTGGGTGTGAATACTTTACATATTAACGACACAAGTGGTTCAGCAGAATTCTCACAACTCCTTTCCTAACATTTTCCTTGGCTGTATCATATGCATTAGTTTCTCCTCCTGCTGTATTTGCATTATAATCCCATATCATTGCTTGTATCTACAGACTCCACCATTTCTTCATCTTGGTTTTTTTTAACACAGTCTTCACATCCCCCCCACCCATGGAGTCTAGACTTACGGTAGCTTCCACTTGCTGATATATAATTTAAATATCCAGATAGTGGCCTCATTAAATTCTGTTCCTTTTTGTCTGGACCTTGATTAAAAGAAATTATTTGTTATCTGCACAAATATGTGGACCACAGAGTTTAGTGAATCTGTCAAATTCATTTTGGCTGGAGTCCTCCTGAGTTTTGAGACCCAAGCTCTCAGCAGCACGCAGGTGGGAACTGGCTGTTCTCTCATCTCGTCTTGGAACATATTGACTGACATTGCAGCCTCTTAGAATGGTGCCACACTTGAACTCAATGAGTTTCTTTCTTTGGATTTTCCTAGTTAAGGTGAGGTTAAGAGGGCCAACTCTTTGCTTCTTTCTTTCTTTATCATCAAATTGGATGGAAAGAGAAAGCAGACAATTTAGTGATTTTGCTCTTATCTTCTCTGAACTGTGGGCAAAACATTATTTGTCTCGAGGTCTAAGGAAAGTGGAAAATCTGAATCTTCTGCATGCAGCAAAGACATGTGCTCTCCCTCCATTAGAGAGCAGGCATGGGTATGAGCGGCACACTGTCACCAAGGGGATACATCAAAATCTAGTGAAAGGAGAGGGAACGTGTCTAGTTTGTGCAGGATCACTCAATGTTTTGACATTACTCTAACAACCAGAAATAGTAAAGGGAGTTATAACATAGCAAAATAAATAATCTGAATTCATTCGCATGTAAAGTGCTATTATATTATACTCTGAATATGGATTTTTCACTTCAAAGTATGGCTGCTTTGTTGAAAGGTGGGTACTACCTGCCCCTCTGACTTCATTAAACCCACTCTACCTTTGACCATTTTATAACTTAATTTTCTTTCAGTCTATCTGAAAACCTGTAAACATGACACTGGAAAAGTTTATTATTCTATATACAATCTATTATTCCACTAATGGACTATCTAATCCAAGAAACATCATAATGTTGTCTATATGGGTCCACACAGGATATATGATCTTTCTTTGTGAATTTGTAAAGGGTCTCTAAAGTTTAGAGTAAAATTTTTATGAACAAAGAAAGATAATTTTTTAACTTTTCCAACTTTTCTCATATCTATGTCTTTTGAAGATTTGCATTATATTACCTCCACAAAATAGTAATATTGCCCAAAAATGTACAGAGTCAGAATCAGTGAATTGAAAAAATATTGAAGAATACATTTCCTGAATTTGTAGGATGCCTACATGAGTTGCCTGTTTATTTTGCAAATAGTATTTGTCCATTTCCAAGCTTACAGAAAATGGGAAAGGAAGTAGCTTTAAGCTCACTGTGTGACTGAAGGTTGTAACTGTAATTTCAGGTGACAGAGACTGTATCGTTAGAAATTGCGTTCTGTCCCTTATGAAAAGCATCCTGGGTGAAATAGTATTTGCTGAATTAGCTGGTGGGAGTGGTAGTAAGTGATGGACAAGACAAGGACACATGTTACTGTTTCGACTGAGAAGAGAGTAGGAGAACAGGATGAATTAGTGTAAACTTGTTCTTCACCGAATTCTGACTTAGCCATGGCTTATTGTGTGATTTGGAGCGTCATTTCTTTACCTCATGATAAAACTGGGATAATGCTACCTAATAAGGAAGGCTGGGAAAGTTTGAAAACATACAGATGTGCCTGACTTATAGTATAGTTCAAGTAACTGACAGCCTCCACAAATGAGCATCAGTTCAACAAGTTGGTTTTTAAGTTGAACTCTTAAATATCCTTTTTTTCTTCATGTTGCATATTCATTCTTCAGCAGTCAAATAAACCAGTCGTTGCTTTTCTCTAAGGAGTCATGGCAAAGAGAATCTTTTTCTCTTCTTACAGGAGAAAAAAATTGCTAGCTTCTTAATTAACTCTGAATTTTGAATATGGTGTTTTAGAAGGAAAGTTAATTAACATTTAGTGGTATGTGGGCTGAGTCTGAGTCATATTCATTCACAACTCTACACATTGCTGTCTCTGAAATGAGGAGGACAGGGCCTTTTGCCTTCAAGCTGCCTAACTTGTATTTGTCAGATATACATTGTGTTTCCGTGGCACTCGATTAAGAATGTTCCCTTTCAATTCTCCCCCCGCACACACCCCTTGTTTTTACTTGCCTTGGAGGGAAAGTTGCACAATATGGTGGAAAAAAATTGCTCGCATGGAAAGGGAGGGGGGAGCACCCCTTTTACGATCTCAGTCAGCGGATTTACTCTGTTCGAGGGAAAAAAATGAACCAACATTATTGGAAGCAGATGTTGACACTGTGTCGGTTATTGAAGATGGGAAGAGTTGACTCAGTCATTGCAGTTACAAAGGGGTATTGATGGCAGTCAGGGACCCTGTGATGGATCACCTTCCCATCTGTGGGAGGACAGCAGAAACTGCATGGAACCAAAAATGAAGTCACTCTGTGATTTTAACGTGCAAGAGACACCAAAGATTAAGCTTGTTTGGTGTCTTTTTTTAAACCCTTCCCTGCAGAATGCATAATGGACATCTTTCAGATAATATTAAGGCTAGAGAGAGAAGTTAAAACCATATCTCTTTAAAAATCCTTTAAATCCACCATTACAACGTGAAAACTTTGATTAAAATAATTTTAGAAAGAATAGGCTATTTGTATCAGAAACTAGCTGAACACATATATACAAGCCGTGAAAGAAGGATGACTTTGGTGTTTGGGAGTGAAGGTAGTCAGCAAGGGAACCTTGGTTTCAAATAGCTTCCCAATGCTAATTGCCATGGTCACATGGTCCGAGAACTAGGTCATAGATCCAACTTGTAGAATATTGCATATTAGTTTTACTCTTAGTGCTTTCTGGAAATTCTTAAACTGTAAAATTAGTTATAGTTAGATGTCTTAACTTTTAAATTTTTGCTATGAGCTTTTATTTGCTTGAAACATTTTGTGATGTGAAGTGATTAATCAAGGAAATATTCTTGAAGTTTTGACCAGTTTATATTGATCCAGTGATATTTTCTAAATCCGCTTTTTAAACCGCAGGGAATTCTAATAGACTTAAATGTAATCTACCAATTCTGTTAGGTTGTGTAAGGCAAAAGGGACATCTCCTCTTCTGGAAAGGGGCACACCATCACCAAGAAGTTTCTTTTAGAATTGTTTCTGACTACTAAATTTTAGACTAAGATTTCCATTTGAATATAAAATTCTTAATGAGGTTTTCTTCTTTTTGGCCTAAGATGTGAACTTTTCTCTTTATACTGATAGAAGTAGATTTATTTTGTTGTTGTTCTGTGCTGTGGCTAGAGCCAAAGGTACTGTTTTTTACATACTTGGTTTAATGTGTAGGAGGTGTATACTTGTGGACATTCTATTTGATTTATGAACACTATTTCATATAGATACTTTTCAAAATGTACAACATAGGGTAATCTTCATGTGAGTTCTTTGTATCATTTAAGAATGCATATATTTAAAGGGAAACATGGATTCCTTTTGTTTTCATCATGTATGCCTAGGTAAGGTGAAATACTTTTGTAAAGAAAAAAGATACACAATATGATAAACTTTATATTTATCACTTGATAACGTAGACTGAAAACTGATAATAGAACTCATATCTTACAGTATTGGCATACAGTGAGATTCCAGGCTTGTTCTGAGAGAAATCACGCCACCTTGATTTCACATTTCCAGAAACGGAAGCCAAGCAATCTTGGCTATGCTGTCATTGTTAACTAATGAATAATGTATAATTCTTAAAACTTTTGACTTTATAATTGTAAAACCATATGATTTTTTGCTGTTATTCTTCAAATGCAGGACTCCTATCTAGTGTCACTGATATAAAATCATGGAAGACTTTGTAAGAAAAATGGATGACATTTTCCTTAATTTGCTTAATAAATAATTTAATGTGACTTTAATGATTGAGTCTGCACTTCTGGTAAATAAGCCTGTTTCCTCTGTGTTTTCAAAGCATGAAGATATTGTTCAAAAAATGCATCTTAGATTTTATAAACTATGAGGTTACTTTCCAGCACCATGACATTTATTTGTTACAGTTTGGAGTGGATTATGAAACATATGTTTATAATGGAAGAGCAAGTGAAATGAATTAATGACACAACAGCAGGAGCCTTGAGAAGTTTTTCAATATGATGCTTCTAAGGTATTTTTTGACCCTTTGGGAAACATGTTTCCACATTTGTCAGCATAGATCTTTCTGTAAGCAATATCAAAAGACAAATCAACAACAACAACAGCAAAACTCTTCTACAGTTGACTGACATGGAAGAAGTGGCCCTGGAGAAGAAATTTCTAGGAGTTTGTATTGTGGAGAAAGTTATTCATGCTTACTGCATATACTCGCTTTTTTTCTTATTAATTGTTCTTCAATATGGAAATGCACATTTGGAAAGCAATCTTAAATAAGAATATCCTCCAGCAATGCAGGTCAAATCATTTGTCATAGTTAGACTAGGGTAGTATAAGAGGGATTTATGGCTGCTCAAAAACATAACTAAAAATAATAATGACTTAAGACAACACAAACAGATTGTTTTACAGTTCTGCACCTGTTGGGCTTCTAATCTAGTCCAGGTTTTGTCTTGGGCTACAAAGCACAGACTGCAGGCTGTTCCCATACTCCAAGAGGACATCTGTACATCTGCTTTCTGTATCCACAGTCCTTCTGCCCTGGGCCCTTCTTCCTTACTCAAAACCAGTCCTCCTCACCTGGTGCCACTCGCACTTTCTCTTCTACCTCCTCCTTGCAAGGTAAGGTCCCGTAGTGGTTACAATTAGTTCTACTGGTAGAATTCAGGAGAGTGTTTGTTATTTCATAACCCTTATGTCTGCAGGAGATAAATGTTCTCAAATTTGGGAGAAAGAATGTAAACACATCTTATTCTACCACAATTATTATTGTCTTCAGTGGGTTTCTTAAAATCAGTTTGAAACCAGGAAGGACTTACTACTTCATTGGAAATTAACAGAGCATAATCTTGGCTTCAGTGTTTATGTGAGATACTGTCTTCCCTTTAGATAATAAGATATCAGGGACATTTCTGCTGTTTCTTCAAGTGTTTAATGAAGTTTTGGGGACATATTGTGGAGTTGGTGAATCCAAGAGGTCAGAACTAGAGCTCAAAGGAGTGGAAAACAGTCCTAGAGTGAGTGTAGTTTCTTACTGAAGTGTTTTCTCTGAGAACAACCAATAACAATTTAGTTATTTTGCTTGGGGGCTGGTCTTAGGCCCATCCTGTGATGTGCCAATTCCCCAAGCATATCACTTGACTAAATAATGACGGATAACCACATTGACATGGTGAAGTCTTAGCACTTCTGTCCGGATAGAATCATTCCATCTGCTATCAGTTAAGCAGTGGAAAACTATTTCAGAAAAGCAAGCGTGTTTTGATAGTTTTAATGAGCAAAGTAGAAATCCACACTTTGGAATGTGGCTGATCAATAAATGAGCTGCAAGTCTGTTGGAAACAACAGTCAAACACTAGTGCTCTGCTTTCATACCAAGTTTGGCTGTGGCTGAATGAAGAACACCAGCATTGATCCTTGCCCTGCCCTTGTACGAGCCGCTATTTACAGAGAGCCAAATATAGCAACAGAGGATTTAATATGTTGCCAAAAAATACAAAATCTGTTCCCCTTTAAGCACGATACTTTATCCTTTTCTTGTGTATCTTACTAAAAGCAAAATACAGCTTTAAACTGCTCAGTTTCCTCTGTTGAAAGTTCCCTAGCCTTTTTCGAATGAGTTATGTGATTATGTGTGGTTTTGTGGTGTTTTACATTTCCAAAAGAAATCAGTTACATGAGAAGTCCATGGAGTGCTGGGTTTTCTTACAAAAACCAAAACACCTTTAATGATGGATGTGCTAATGAATTTGACCATAGTAATTACCATTTGATGTGTGTATCAAACTATCCTGTGTACATTGAATCTATACAATTTCTACTTTGTCAATTAGTAAAGTTGGATAAAAGAATTTATACATCAAAGATAAAGATAATAGCAATTAAGAAACTTCAATTTTGACAGTTTAGGAAAAACCAAGAATTATTCAATAATGTTAATATATATTTTGTTTTGTACAGAATTTTAATCTTAAAAAAGAATTAGTTTCAACTAATTATTTTCTCCATTTCTTTGGTCTTAGGTTCTATGTCATTTCATTTCTAAGTATGAGGTGATAAGTAGATTAATCCAGATCTCTTTACAATGTGGCTGATGACAGGGACTCTCTAGCTTACATGATCACACGTGCACGCACACACACATAGAAGTGTATACAAGTGTGTGAGTGTGCCTGTGTGTGTGTGTGCGCGCGTGTGCATGTGTGATTTTGAACACAGCTTTGTAAACTTCACTAAACAAATAGCTTGCTACAATGATAGATTTACCAGACATCTCAGTGGGGGATTTTAAACAAACACAAGCCTGTTTGGAAATACTTGGTGTGTGTAAATATGCAAAATATGTTGAGCAGTGTAGCCATGTTCAACAGCTGCAGGGTGTACTCCCTCATCCTTACGAAGAATATTTTGGTGGTAATTGCATTCATTTTCCCATCTTGGCTTTGCCCTTCCCTCATGAATTTTCTGACAGCACAAACCTAACACCCTCTCCTGCTTACGCTTACATGCTAATTCCAAGAGGATCATTTCCCTGGATTCCCACTGGGAAAGGTGGGTGGTGCCTTGAAGGAATGTTTTTGAGTTTAGTGATGTTGTAAGGGCTGCACTTTGGAGAACTTGCTTGGACTTGCTTTGACACCAACCTCACACAGAACCCAGACACTCCGCAGGCCAGATTCCATTAAGGCTTGTCACAGCACGGGGTGGGTGAGAAAGTCCTGTTGTGAGTGGCCTTCCGGCAGTGATGGTTCAAACTTTCGATCACAGAATAGCCATTTTAAGTGTGTCATCACCTTCTGTAACATCAGACACTAAACTGATTGTGAAAGTAAACATGTGCCTGCCTCTGAGAACCCGAAGAGCAGAGGGCAGGGTGTGGGGGGAACCTTAGAGAAGCTGTAAAATGTGAGTCTGTTATTAAAGCATTTTGTT
Source organism: Ellobius talpinus (assembly GCA_001685095.1). Lineage (NCBI taxonomy): Eukaryota > Metazoa > Chordata > Mammalia > Rodentia > Cricetidae > Ellobius > Ellobius talpinus. The sequence goes on from LOJH01016585.1 coordinate 14,205, forward strand.
GGAAGATGGTGGAGGAAAGGGCTAAGATTATGAAGAGGGACAGTTAGACCCTAGAAACAGAGTCCGCGGCAGTATGCTGCTATCACAACACTGTATTTCCTCGGTTTAGATGCCATGGAAAATCGACAGAAAGAAAACTAAGTAGTTGGGGGGGATTACTGGGAAATACAAAGAGACGAGAACTAAAAAAATAAAATAAGATAACCCCAAGCTTGTCTGTAATAATGAGTACCACTTGAAACTAAGGAATCTTCACAAATAGCACTAGGAAGATTGATATTGGATTTTAACGAAATAAAATGGAGATTTGAATTTAGACAATGTTACTTATTTAGAAGCTGTATATTCTTCATTAATTTTCTTAGCTGCTAATGCAGTCATCTGGAAAATGAAGATATTAAGGGTCACCGTTTGGAGAATTATAAAGTTTTAAAAAAGAAAAAAAGGCCTATGGTTTAGTGTGCTGCTTTCTCTCTTTCCTGAACTGGGCTTCTGTCTTATGGAAATCTTCAGTTAAGTCATTGCCAAGGGCATTCAAGTGACAAAGCCAGGGCTCAACCTAGATGTGATCAAATGCAAACCTCCAGAGCACCATGCTGCTTCCCCTGGTTTCTTCTAACATCACATGTGAACGTCTTTGTTGTCAGAGACATTTAAAAAAAAACCTGAATGGCAAGCTAGGATGTATTAATAGAAGTGGCTAAAACACAACCAGGAACATGATGCTTTGGGAGAAAGGGCAATCTGACTTTTGTGAGCCACTTAGATTTCTAATAGACTTTGGGATTGCAGAACATTCTTTCTAATTTGGGCATGCAGAACCAATTCCTTCAACATTCTGGTTTGAAAGTTTAGGGTTGTTTTTCTTACAGGATCAACCTCAAATATTATTAAAAAGCAATGGGTTAGAAGAAATACAACTTATTTTTGTTGAAGTTTTATTTTTTATTTGAAACTGCCAATCTCTGATCTCTTTAATTGATGAATAAAATCTCATCAATTAAATATAACAAAATTAGGGGCTAAAGAGATGGCTTAGCAGTTAGAAGCATTGGCTGCTCTGCCGAGGAGGGATTTCCTCCTTGACATCGGTATTGTAGCTCACATGTGACTCTAGTTCCAGGGATCTAGCACAGACTTCCAGCTTCCGCTGGCACAAAACAAGCAGGCATATACATAGACAAATCACTCATACACAAAGTTAAATCTTTTAAAAATTCATTTTTTATTCTGATTTTTATATTAAAGAAAATAATTTTAAGAACTCTCTTTTTTCACACTGTGAATACACACTATAGTAAGATGATGTACTAAAACAAAGAATTAAGAAGTACACAGTCATCTGATCCCAGTTTGTGAAAGGCATAGAGGGTGTGAAATTACTTGGTTTCGATAGGGTCTTTTACTTGCTCATTTTTTTCTGTGGGAAAAGGTGCACTTTCTCATCATTCAGAATGAAAAGGCAACACCGACATTATGGATTGAATATGTGAATTTAATAGAACAATGCATAAAATTGGCTCAACAGTGGACTTATTATGAAGCAGTGGACTTATTATGCTTTGTTAGGCATACCCAGATAGGGACTTTACAAAGCCCCATTGAATCCTCAACAGCACTGCCCAAAGCCTGTTCCCCGGTTCCCATTTTAAGCAATGAAATTGAAGAGTAGAGATCTTAAATAACTTGTGTAACGCAGAGTAAGCACTGGGTAATTCCGCAGGCTAAATCATTGCTATGCTCCTCGCTTCTCCATTATATCATGCTGTCTCTCCATTTGCCAAGCTAAATCTGGATACTTTCCATTTGTCCTCAAGTGTCCTCAGAAGCTGTTCATATACTAGGATGTAGGTTATTGTATTAGACGTGGATATGGTTGGAAAATGGCCAGCTGTTGCCTCAACTCTAAGCTACACGTAGTTACTAAAGTGATGTTTCTTTAGCACCATCCTTCCTATGCCATAAGGTTGATGGAGTCCTCTACTATTTTTCAAAATATGCAGTAAAACATGCCAGAGAAAAGAGAATGAAAACGTTCTAAAGTGTACATAGGATAAGGTAAATACAATATTCTTAAATGGAGATAGGCTAAATGTATGCAGATAATTTTTTTTAAAAATGTGTAATGCATATATCATGGATATTCATTCATCCCAAGGCCTAGAAGGTACTTAGTGAAACAAAGAGCCTTGAAGCCTTGCCCTTGATAGCTCACAGTGAATATACCCTTAGCCAAGCAACTTAAACACATTCCTCCTATGAAAAAGCAATTTGTGACCTCATTTTAGAAGCACATATACTGCAATATGAATGATACAAGAGAGATTAGCATGACCCCAGTGCAAGAAAGACACACCAGTACCTGAAGTATTGAATGTTTGTAGGAATAAGGCAGAGAGTGACAGAGCAGGACACCCAAAATTCTCTTCAGGACTTGGTGAGCTTGAGCAGAATTTGGCCCCCACTTTACTCACCGACCCAATATATACACACAAGAATTCCCATTTCAGAAGCATCAGTTTGTGACTTTGCATCTTTTAAGTTTCCTATCTATTGTGGTATATTCAGCTGAAATTTTGCATAAGATAACCTAATTGCATTGTGAATAAAATTTTTAGGGGTTCATTTGAAAGGAAGGAGACAGAAGAAGCTAAAACGTCTTTTAAAAATTTACATAGACAAGGAGAAAACTTGTAAAGGTGACACTGGATAAAGAATTTGAGGGCAAATGTCTTAAAGCTAAGCAGAATTAGGCATGGGTTTTCTTCTGCATGAAATGTCTTGCCTTTGTTTTGGTTGTAAAACATGCTATAAGGTGCTTGTGACTACATGTGACTGAACAAGAACAGTTCCAGCCTGCTTCAAGTAATAATGTCTTTTGATACTGAAGTGGCACAGAGAGAATGAGCTCTAGGTTATCTGAAGAAAAGTTTCTAACCTAGTTGTTTTGCTAATGATCTGTGCACTCCTGGAAAAAAATTGCCAAATGTACTTGCTGTATTTCCTCATCCTCATCTAACTGGGAGAGTCAAAGTAGACCATCTAAGGTTCATCACCTTTGAGAGTTCAATGATCACGTCTATTCTCTTTTGATATACAACCAAAGCCTGGTTAGACCCCTGAATTTTTCCTGGAGCAAGAATAGGTTGGAAAGACTAGTCTAGTTGGAAAAAAAAATGATAACTTCTTTACATGCTAATGGGAGTCCAGGCTACAACAGTTCAATAATGACATTGTACAGAGTGGAACAAAGAAATATTCCAAAGAATCTCTGCAACAAATGCCATTGGTATTTATGTAATCTGAAAAGGGAAAAAATGAGAAGTAAGTGATGATTCCCTTAGGGATTTGACATCCTGGAATTTGTATTTTTAACACAGTTTATCCTGCAAGGAGTCAATATGCAAACCTGTGTGTAATTTAGAAGTTTTTCTCATCCCATGTGTCCCACATGCTGGTTTGAATTACTGAGGATGGAAAATAGAAATGGGGGGAATAAAAAACATTTACAGCATTCCTATTACTAATTATGTACAGCACAGTAGACAGCTACAGATATGTCACTAAAGACACAACAGTCCATCCAGCCTCATCTCCCACTTCAAATCTCATGGTCTCCTGCTCATCAGGAATATAAAATTATTGCAATGATCCAAAAGTATTTGTTACCTCTTTAGGATGCCATATGATGTCCTGAAAAAAAGTTAATAGATATGACCACTGTACCTTAAAGGAATCATTAATCAACTTGGTCTGACTGTTCCACGTATTTGAATCTCCATCATATTCTCATTTATCATTAAATACCCACATTTGACTTCCTTCACTTTTCATAAGTTGATGGCCATGTCCTCTCAAGTTCTTGTCAACCACCCTATTATATACCTAATCGGGTTAATTTTTCTAATGTGTTTGTCGTATACATATAACCCATTCATTTTGATGTTTTCTTTGCTGAGCAAAGGAGGAGACCCAGTGTGGCCAAAGAATTCTGATCTGAATGAAGTAGAGGAAAGAGTGGCTTCTACCGTCAGATCAATTACTTGGCTATGTAAAACACAGCCACGTCACCTGTTCTTTCATACTTAGGAGCTATTTGATCAGAGTGAATCCTTTTCAAATCCTGAAAAGATATATGCTGTGTCAAAGGTACATGTACTCTTAGCACTGATGGGAAACTATAGGCTAGTTCCAGGAGATGCGGACCATTGGTAGTACTTTTTCTCCTACTTTGCTTTTAATACCACATATGGTAGGAGCTGAGGCTGGGTTCCACAGTTCAAAGACCTCTTTTCTAATATTCTCTCAGACACCAATACTTCCAACCTCTACCTGACACCCAAAATTTAGAATCACAGGAAACTGCTTCTTGGTTTTGCTCCTCACATAGTAGGATTGTTCTCAGATCATTCCTCCCTGGTTGGCTTCACTGACTTCTTAGATTTTCTGTCAATATTTCTCTGATTCGCATCACTGTTTTAGAAACAAGCATGAAGCCGAGTGTGCTATGGTGGTGCACTCCTTTAATCCCACACTTGGGAAGCAGGAGACGGCAGATCTCGGAGTTTGAGACCACCCTGTGTACAGAGCAAGTTCCTGGGTAACCAGGATGACACAGAGAAACCCTGCATTGAAAAATCAAAAACAAACAAACAAAAAGAAAGAAAAAAGAGATACTCAGAGTGCATTTGTTTATAAGATTCTAGTGTACAGACATAATTTTTGTCCCTAAGGCATTGTCCCAGGAGAGAAAATTTCACGAAAGGATTTGTAGCCTAGCATTGTTTCTATGTCACACTGTGAGAGAATGTATGCTTCCAAGAAGAAAGAGGGAATGTTAGTAATCCATGGCATACAGTAGCATACAGCTACCTTAGTTATTCAGGGTCAAGAAAGCTCAGTATTCTGCTCTACTCTGTTGATACAACAGTGACAATGGTTATAAATTGCTAGAGTTTGGAAAAGCTTTTGCTGTGGCAAGAAAAGACTTCAAAGATGAAAAGAAGTCAAATCAAGGCTTCTAACTCTCAGTTCCAATCACAGATAAAACATTGCTGAACTTCATGACAGTGGTAAGTGGTTTTTAAGATGTGCTGTAATTATGGGTATGTGTAACCAAAGGACACCTCAAACCTAAAATCTTTTGGTAAAGTTTGGAAAATTTCAAAGAAAATTATTTAGATATCTGTTACATTTCTTCTGTTAATGTTAGAACTAGTAAGATAACAATGACTCATTTAGATGTAGAAAGAAACACTAGAGGGCGGGCAATGATTCACTGCAATGAACACTTGCAAGTACAGATGTATGGACTAAAGGGTAGACTCACTGAGTCACATTGCAGCTTCCACGATGAGATTTTCTTTTTTCTTTTAAACTTTATTTTGTTTTGTCTTTGCGGGGGGAGGTTGCAAGGGTAGAAGGAGGATGCGAAGGGACAGGGAGATGAGAAGGATTGAGATGCATGATGTGAAATCCACAAAGAATCAATAAAAAAGTTAAATTAGGGAAAAAACACTTGAGCAATACTTATAAGGAATTCTTATAAGGAACTGAATCTTAAAACTAATTCTTAAAATTCATCTTCCAATATAAAAACTCCTTCCTTTTGGAGAGTCTGTTCCTTCCATGTCTACTTCTAAATCACATATCCTTACCTATATAGACTTAAAACTCAAGTCACATTCCAGCAGCATCATAGGAGGTAACTAGCTACCATGAGAGAAGATAGCATATATCCCACAAGAATTCCAGGAACTCACATGTATATGGTGGAACTTAGAGATCCCCTATACAGATGGTTCTTAAGTATCTTAGACTAATAAGTTTTGAGACTATAAAGACTATATTTAGTCTAAAAATTTTAGAATATCAACGGAATATAAAGTCAGTCTGATTTTATTTCTGTTGACAGTAGATTACATTTACTGAGTGGATCAGCTGGAAATGGCCTTAAGAGCTTGCTTCATTAACTGACCAAAGCACTGGTTCCAAGAGCTGTGTGGTTAATGAGGTTAAGATGCTGGATTTTCCCTCTAATTATTTATAAGAAGAAATACAACAGCTTAGAAACTTGGCAGTGTTGGGAAAACAATGTTACATACAACTTGCTTTTCCTCTCAAACTGTGGCATCGCCGTTATAGAAAACGCTCCCATTCATGGTGCATTGATAAATGATTTACGTGAAAACCAACAGCCTTCTAATAAAGTCGTTTGTTTACTAGAAGTCTGGTGATGCTGATGAGAATTTCCATCTTCAAGATACCTTATGCAGCTTTTTGTTTTGTTTTGTTTGTCTTTTTTGTTTGTTTGTTTGTTTTGTTTTTCCAGGTATGGTTTCTTTGTGTATCTCTGGCTGTCCTGGATCACACTATGTAGTCCAGGCTAGCATCAGACTCACAGGAGTCCAGTTGCTTCTGCCTATTGCCTGGCTCCTTTACGCAGTTTTAACATTAATTTTGGGGCCAAGAGTGACAGAGGTCAGTTAAAAGATAAGAATGACCCAATTTCTGTAACTGGAAGTAAACAATGTTGTCATGCAATATATTTTAACCTAGAGAGATCTAGGCCATCTATAGTGAATTACTGAGTCTTAACCTGTGGATTTGAAACTTCATGTCATGGTCTCCTGCCCAATTCCTCTAGCCAAGTAAGAGCATCCTTCAGATTTTTTTTGACTGAAGTGGACATTAGGTGCTATTGAAGAAAGTTCTGCAACATTGTCATGTGTCCTGATTGTAACTGTCTCTCCAAGCATACCCTGAAGGGACTATACCATTTGGCTTCTGATTATACACCAGAGAAATGAGTGTAGTGGCTTACTGTTGACATTATTCTGGGGACTTGAAGCACTGTTATGATTTACTAAGACTTTTGGAAAAATGACTGATGAATACAATTCTGTGCAAAGCTTCCCTCAAATTCCTTCTCTCATGTGTTCCACAGAGACAAGCTTTGGTCATTTTTTCCTGTGTCAGAAACCTCACCATCATCATATTAAGGCCAAGTGTTAGGTCTTGTATATGCCATTCTTGGTTAAACAATAAATCAAAAGCAGAATCTCAGCTTATCTGAATCTATGAATGGATATTTTTATCTATAAGCATTAAGTGATATAGAGATAGAAATTCATTTATCCTCCACAAATGCCCTACAAGAAGGCAGTAAGAGGACATAGAGAATGATTACAGGTAGTTTTTGACTTTTACAGTTATTCCAACTTTAAATCCAGGCCCGAATATGTCTCCTGAATAAAACAAACCAAATATTTGAGCTAAGTACACAGCTGTTTATTAGGAAAAATGATTCACTCTTCACTGTAGTCATTTGAAAGGATGAAGAAACAGTTCATTTTCCATCTTTGTATACATTAGAATACTGTGGATTGGAGCATATTCTAAAAGGCATGAGTATGGGTGTGCCTTAGAGTCCTTTCAACTCTCCTGTGCTGCGTTAGGCCAGAGGTACTGGATTCTTCATGGGGGCATTCTGTAGCACTTTCCCCATTCATGAGCATTCATGATGATTGAATTTGGTAAATTTGGTATAACAAGAACAGGTAACATTGCTTAATTTCTAAGTGTGTACAAAGTAGGAAATAAACCCTATCAAAGTCCATGTTCCTACCATGTAAGTGGATTTTCTAAAGATATGAAGGAATAAGGCAATAAAAAGAAAAAAAACAGTTGTTGTGACTTGCGCTTGTAGCTTTTTAGATGGGGGACAACATTTGGTGTAGAAAATTCACATTTACATAACAGGTAGATAGTTCAGAACTGATTTTCTCTGGACAGCTTACCTCTTCCAGCACTATGACACAAGTAATAGCATAGAATCTTATGCCCGTGCCATTCAGCTCCATATTGTCCTAATTGAGAACCCTAGAAATGCGATGTATCCATATCAATATTCTGAGTGATTAGGCAGAATAGTGGAATTCTGCTTTGTGACCATTTAGGAGACCGCATCTTCCCAACTTGGTGTGCCAAAGTTGTTTTAAAACAGTGACTAGTATGTAGTTCCATTATTCTTTTCTTTCTTTAAAAAAAATCTTTTGTGTGTGAGAGTGACATGGTTGTGCACCTTTGTGTGTATTTCTGTGTGTGTGTCACAGTACACATATGAACATCAGAAGACAACCTTAGGAGTCTTCCTGTCCTTCCATATCTGAGGCAGGATCTCTCTTGCTTTTTGTCAATGGTACATTAGTTTCTGGGGGATTTTCCTTACTGCTTCCCATTTCTTGGAATGCTGGGATTACAAATATGTACCTATGTCTAGTTTTTACATGGGCTCAGGTATCTGAACTCAGGTTTGCAAGTTTTCATAGCAAGCACTTTTACCTAGGGAGCCTTTTCTTTTTCATTACCTTTATTTTTCCCTAGTCAGAATACTATGATTCCAAAATTAAATCAGAAAAGTAGGAGTGCTATGTGTGGACTGCTCTAAATTTCTTGTTGAAACCTGACTATTGTTTCTAGGCACTAAAGAATGAATTCTTTCTTCTTCTTCTTCTTCTTCTTCTTCTTCTTCTTCTTCTTCTTCTTC
>LOJH01016586.1:0-22004 GCA_001685095.1 Ellobius talpinus
AAAACTTTCTAAAACTGAATGAAAGTGAAAATACAGCCTACCAAAATTAATGGCACACTGTGAAGGAAGTCCTGAGAAGATGTGCATAGCACAAAGTAGCTACATCGAAAACTAGAGAAAGCACATAATAGTAGCTTAATGACAGAGCAGAAAGCTCCAGGAAAGCAAGAAGAAATCTATCTGTAAACACAGAAAAGATATTACCATGACAAACTAGATTTATCAGCTTCTCGAGAATTTCAGCCTCCGGAAATCAGAGAATTATGCTTGATTTTCAGTCTATCACATATTGAAAATGGAGGGTTCTGTGGATATGAACAATGAAATGGGAGGGAATTTTTGTTATATAATTATGATTGGATAATTGAATTTTACTTTTTCTTCTTTTGGAGAACTCAGCAAGTTCTACGATTTGAAGATGTCATTTATCAAGTGATCATTTACTGTAGAAGATAACAAAAATAATTACAACTAACAAATGGTTGCTGGAAGGATACACCGACTTTCCTTCCATAGTAGGTGTATAGATTAGTATGTATATTCTTATAACAATAGTCAAAGAGAAAATAAGTATAGAGAATACATAGTAAACTATTATAAAAACTTTAAAACCAAACAGAATGGTCTAGAAAACAACGTTTCAAAAGCACGTAGACATATTAAGAAAACAAAATAAAAAATAAAAACAAAATGGTTACACAAAGAAAATTCAGAGATATGAATGTAATGTTATGCTTCCAACAATGCAAAATTAAATTAGGGTTGAATTACATTTAAATTTATATCAGCATAGAGTACATAGACCTCTAATAACACAATTGTGTGAAAATAGAGAGTCTTGACTTTTATTGAATATCTCTTGGAATATATGTTGCTTTCTGACGAAAATTCAGGATTTCTAGTGCTCTTCAAAGCAGCTATTAATAATCAGTTGATTGCCAATAATTATATAGTTCTTTAAATTTCACTGGGTTTTACTATCACATTACATTTATTAACATAAGAAGAAAAAATATAATGGCTTCATATACTATAATAAACCTTTTGAAATTGTACATTATTCTCTATGAACATCATGGAAAGAAAGCCAAGTTGTTCCAAGTGAGAGTCCTCATTTTCCATGACTCTATCACAGTTGACATTTCAAAAATGGGTAGTGAATAACAAAAAATTCATAATTAACTTATTTTATTTTTAATGGTTTCCAAAATTGAAACATATCGTATCTATAACTAAATTATTTAAATTAATCACTGCCAAAGATTTTTTTGTTTGCTTGAGCTAAAATATATCAGCAAAACAAATCATATTAGCATGTCTTCTGAGTTTTAATTCCTATAAGCTACTCACTTTTCCTTTTGGTATACTTTTAATTTCTGTCATTTTAATATTGTTAAGAACTCACAGAATTTCAATTCAAAACTTTTCCTTCTTGTTCTTTGTGCCAAAGTTATTCTTTTATAAACAGCTGACAAGAAAATGATGTGAAGTTCACTGTAACAAATAGGGTACTCCTGTACAGAAGTGTTACTCTTTAGACTCTACAGAAATGTACGATATTAGCAAGGATTTTCAGATAATACACAGTTTAAAAGTTCTCCACACTGTTTTTTGGAACTCATATGTAATTCTGAGCACACTACTGGCAAGGTGCTGATTAGAGTGATAATGGTTGTGGCAGGAAAATAGATGAGACTGCAGGAGCTGAGACTAGCTGCTTGTCTCACAGTCGTGTGTTTGTAAAAGTAACAGCCCCTGAAAGTACCAAGATTAAACATTTAAAACTGATCCTGGTTCTTAGTTTTAGCATCTGGAACAGATGAGAAAAGTCAATAAACTTGTTTAAATTAACCACTCAAAATCCTAAATACAATTTTAAGAACACACAGTTCATACATACATATGTGCACACATATATACATAAACATATATAAAGTTTAATTTCTTTAAATTAGTTAAAATTTAATTACACTATTTGCACCCTTCCTGTTTCACCCTCTAATTCCTCACATGTCACCCTCTATTTTCTTATCAAATTGATGGCCTCCTTTTCTTTGTTAATACCACTAAATATATACATATATGTAGAAATAATAAATATAACTTTCTGATCTATGTAGGCTGCTGATTGTCTATGAATTTGGGACTGTCCAGTTGACAATTGATAACAAATTATAGGGCTGCTCCCTTGGAGAGATTAATTCTCCATAATGCTGAGCTATCAGAGACTTAGCTTTCCTGGATTTTTAATGAGGCACAATCTCCCATCAGATTTCCTGATTTTGAGGCTCTTTCTATCCTCTTGACCCTCATATGGGCATTGTCATGAGCTGGAGTTGTGCTGTATCTCTTGGGAATTGGCACCTCCCAATCACTTACCAATGTATTTTGGCATGTTTTAGTTCTATAAAGTTGTCTCGTTCTGGTCAAAGAAAAACTTTTTAGTGGATGAGAACTACACTAAACTTTTGGTAAAATAAGTTTTACATTGTATTTAGAAATTATGTTAGTCTGGTAACATGGTAGAACTAAGTGAGCCTCTAAGATAATTGCATCATTTCACCAGTGGAGTTACTGAATTTTTCAATACTGATTTTGATCATGTGCACAAAAGAGTAAATGACATTTGATAGCAAAGGAACTTAAACGTGCACCCTAAATTTTCACATGCACAATTAATAGAACAAATATAACTGAAGTCAAAGCTATGTTGAGAGGTCCATTCAGTAGCAGTTTCTTCATATTGTTTTAAATTGTACAAAATAGATCATTTACAGTAAAATTCATCGGATATTAATATATAAAAAGTCAACATTATCTAAAATCTGTTTATAATAAAGATTTCAGATAGTAATAAGTAAACTACTCAATTAAAATATGGGCCAGGGTTTTGAAAAGATACCTCATTAAATATAGAAAAGCTTTGTAACAGGAGAAACTAAATGTCTCATACCTGTTAGTAATAGATGAAAATTAAGTTAATATAACATTGCACTACTGTCAACAGCAAGTGTTACTTTGCATACACATTATTTTTGGAAATGCCAGAGAACTGCTTTTTGGCTGAGGTGAAAAAATAACATGTCTACAATTTAATAAGAATTTATCATAAGTATATGATTTTGATCATGCAAATATACATTCAAGTTCGACATTTGTAAATTGTTCCTATTTTCAGTCACCTTTTTTCTCTTATTGGAGTTTGCGTGTTCTAGAATAGTATATGATGTTATCTCTGACTCTATCCCCATCTCTGTCTCTGCCTTTCTTTTTCACATACATACCCACACATACAGGAGAGGTGACAATCGTCACAATACACAAATGAAAGCAGGATCCCCAGGCGTGAAACTGCCTTAATATCTTTCTAGTCAATAAATTACAGCCTGTAGGAAAGCAATGCTCTGGCAGCCATTAAAACAATAGATGGTATTTTAACTTAGGACAAATTTTCCAAAATATAAGTAAAATGCAGCACAAATTTAAAGTGGTATATGGACATAAATCTTTAAACTAATGATAAGAATTGTAACATGAAAAAATGAGTTAATTATTCTCCTAATAAAAGGTGCTTCATTAGTGGATGAATAAAATAAGTTTTATTAGAGATTAGAAAAAAGAGTATATAAAGTAATAATTAGACATTCTTGTGCACATTGCCCAATTATGCATCCTTTGAAAGGTTAACTACAAATCCTATATATTTTCTTTTTATTAGGAAGAGTTTGTTTTATATAATATATCCAAATATGGTTTCTTTTACCTCTAGCCCTCCCAATTATTCTTACATGCCTTCCTGTCTGGATCTAACCGTCTTCTGTTTTTCACCAGAAAACAAAGAGGTTACTAAGAGGAAATATAAAAATAGAAACAAGAACATTGGAATAGGAGTAATAAACAAAAGAGTCCAAGAAAAAGCATAAGAAAGGGATGTAAACAGAGAAACACATGTGTTCACACACTCAGAAATCCCATAAAAACATTAAACTGGAACTCATAATATATTTAAAGGACTTGTAGGATAAAAAGAAAAATAAATAATGATGAATAAATACTTTAAAATAATATTAATTTAAAAAATTAAAAACAAAATTTCCCCGGCACAACATTGTGAGACAAGGAACCTCAAAAGACACCTCTGAGTTCATTGTCTTGGCCATGTATTGTTGGGCATTCAGCCTCTCATTAAACTTGTTTGTGCAATGAGACAACCTTGATTAAAGTAAGTTTTCATTTACAACTGGTTAGCAATTGGATATAGCTTCTGGGTTAGAGATAAGTGTATGTGTTCACTTCTTTTCCTCCATCTGGTGCAAACTTTTACAGGTGCAAGAATCAGAGATCCACTTGTTCTCACACTTAAAAATCGCATAAAAGCACTAAACTTGAAATCATGATATACACAAGATGTTGACCTCTGAAGATCCAATTCAGGCTGCTGTAATTTCCATTAATTTTTGATTATTATTTTTGATTATGTTGACATAGAAGGAAATATTTTCTTGGAGTAATCCATACATTCTGACTTTTCCATTCCATCTGTTTGCTCTCCCACAGGGTTGCCCGGGGACTGAGGCCAGGGATTTGATAGAGACATCCAGTATAGGGCTGAGTGTTCACAGAACTGTCTCTCTCTGCATAATGTCTGGCTGTGGGTTTCTGTATTTTTACTATGTTACCAACTAGTGCAGGAGGAAGCCTCTCTGATGATGTCTGAGCATGGCACATTCTATGAGTATAGCACAATGTCATCAGGAGTCATTTTATTGGTTTTTTTTATAAGGCAAATTTTTGTTTTTACCCTTGCTTTCTGGGCTATACAGCCTCAGGTTCTTTGTATCTAAGCAGTGTCCAGTATAGCTTCCATCCCACGGACTCTCTCTTAAGTCAAAACAGATATTGGTTACTCTCACAAGTTTTGTTCCAACATTGCCCTAGAATATTGTGAAAGCAGAGCATAATTGAGTATCAAGGAGAGTGTGGCTGAGACTGTATTTATATCTCTCTCCCGAGAGCATTCAGAATGCCTCCATACACCAGAGAAACTAATAGGTAGGGGTAAAGGCTCTATTTAGACCCAGCTGGATTTAACATGTTCAATGTGTTGTATAGGTGTTGTCTACAGCAATGAAGCATTGATATTAGCTTGTGGGGAGCAACTTACAGTCTTAGCAAAAGCCTGGGATGTTTGTGATTACTTTGGACACATTTGAGAAAATTCTTAATTAGATGTAACACATTCCTTGGACTAGAAGCTCATCTGGTTATAGGAGATGTCCAGTTGGGTATATATGAAGGGAATCTAAATCAAATCACCAAAACCCGGGGAGACAGAGCCCAATTGGTGTTCATAAGTTGGTTTCTACTTATTTTTTTTCAAATGACAAGAGGGACTTCATTGATGTCTCCAGAAATTATGATTTTACTTAAGAAACAGAAATAAGATAGAATCATTTTTTGTTACTATTCGTGAAAAACTTTCATAAAAAATCAGGATATAAATTAAGGTTCGTTTTTTTCAGAGCAGGCTCATTGTTTCACCCTGTTTCTAGAGTTTTGTAAGAAATGTGACAAATTTAATAAAACCATAATCACAAGTAACAATTCAGATATGATTAACAGTGCATAAATCAGACATTGATATGTTTGGCTTCAGTATTCTGAATGGATTTGCTCATTCTGTGTCAATCTGTAGGACATTCTTGGGAAGCAGTTACTGTGATATGCAGAATAGGATCAATTGTGGAGGAGGATGAAAGAGGGGACCAGAGAAGGGGAATATGAAAAGAGACAGCAAAAACTAAGTTCTACTTGAGGGATAGTATTGAAATCTAATGCAGCAGAAGCTTCCTAAAATATTATATCTCATCTCCACTTCTTAGATAAAATCATGATAACCTGAGATATCAATGAAGCCCTATCATCAGTTGAGAAAATAAAATAGCGACTAACTAATGAGCAAGAATATGTATTATTCATTAATGTTTGATGGTAATAATGTTTGGCTTTATCCCAAACAGCTTCATTTTCTATCATTTCTTGTGTTGTATTTTGCAATTGGAGCATCTGTTTTACACCACTGTTGTCTTTTGCAAAATAGATCTTACACAATAGAATATATTACTTCATTCACTCTTGGTTTTAAACTTAAGGATACAGAAGTACTCACCTTTTTGAAATATAGTGCTTGTTTGTGTGTGTGTGTGCAGGTAAATGTGCATGTGCTTGTGGCTGTTTGTGTGTGCATGTTTATTTTGTATATGTGTGTATATGTGGGTTTGTTCACTATGTTTTCATAAATGATGCGTATTATGAGGAAATTGTACTTAATAGTTGCACTTAGTCATAGTTGAAATACATTAGAGTCTTAATTAAAAATCTACAGACAAAACAACAATTTCTCATTAGAATCAGGAACTTGATATAGTATAGTGTTCCTTGATATTATCTTTCTTTTTCAGTACATTAGGCAGGTCTTTAATGTGAATAGAACAATAAGAAGAAAAGTTAGCTGTAATGGGCAAAATGTTTGTCACACAGCAATTTCCACATCTCATTTGTGTCAGTGATCTTTAGATTCTAAGCTGCAATAAATAACAAAATATTTTCTTTTAAACAATTAAAAATAGTCTTTGGTACTATATAAACAAAGACATACCCTGAGACTCTCCACAGATAATGCTTACGAGATCCACTAATTTTTCAAAATCTTATATTGTTACATATTTTATCTCTGTCCTTTATTTAACTCATTGTGCTTTCTTTTTTAAAACAAGTTTGGTTGTGATTGCTCTTTGTTAGTGGGTCATTTGTCATCTTCTCTGTAGCACTAATGTATAGAGAATCAAATCTGTATTATTTATCTGGATTCCTCTATTGATGGTTCCCACTGCTTTCATCATCAATTTCAGTTCCTTCTCTTCTACAGACTGGACACCTGACAAAAATAGATTTCATATGTCATTATGATTGTAATATATATTAATCTATAATATCAAAAACATAGCAAGAATTTTCATTATTTTCTCCCAAGTTACATATTTAAAAATATCCTTGATTTATTATGTTGTTCTACGTGCTGTTTACTAAAATTAGTAAGCAATAATAGTCTTGACTATTTCTTACACTATAAGGAATATTGTAAATAAAATGTAAAAATAGGGCTCTTCGAAATGTTGCACTAAAATATATAACATTTCTTTTAGCAGGGATCTAAATAAGCTTCTTGTCCTAAAAACCATAAAACTACTATTAATGTAGAATATTTCAAAGGGATGAATTCACAGTTCCAATTTCTTCTTTTTTGTATACATTTTTAGGTCTTTAATGTATCTTCCAATAGTATTGCACATTATTTTAGTGCAGTCAAAATATATTGCTTTATTTTCTTTTTTCTCCTTTTTCTTTTATTTGAAAATAAATTATTTTCTCATACAGTATATGATTATTACAATTTTCACTCCCTCTCTTCCTCCCAGTTTCTACTTCCTATCTCTTCTAAATCTACTCTCTTTCTTTCTTTCATTATAAAAGAACAAGAAGCCAAGAGGTGAAGGCCATACACCTTTAATCTCAGCACTTGGGGCTTAGGAAGCAGAGATGTGTAGGTTTCTGTGAGTTTGAGGCCAGCCTGGCCTATAATGAAAGTTCTAGAAGTGCCAATGCCACATAAAGACACTATGTCCAAAAATCAAAAAAAAGAAAGGAAAACATAAAACAAACAAGCAAACAAATTCTTTATATGAGGTAGTAGAAGCTAAAATGTGGAGGATATTTGAAATGAGCACCATGTCAGATCCTTGCATCTTGAAGCCCAAGCTTGGCTCGTAAACTCTATATCCCACTTTTTCCCCACCTCTGCTTAGAACTCTCCCACTCTCTTTTTCTTTTCTTTCATTTACTTTTCTTTATCTTTTCTTTCTCTTCATCACTTCCTCCTATGCTCTTTCCCTCTCTTTGTCTCTAGTCAACATTTCTCTGTGTAGCCTTAGTTATCTTGGAATCGGCTTTGTAGGCCAGGTTGGCCTTGAACTTATAGAGATTTACCTTCCTCTGCATCCCAAATGTTGGAATTCAAGGCAAAGACAACTACTGTTTGCACCATTACCTGCCTGGAAAAATTATTTATTTATTTATTGTTTATTTTTAAGATAAATATTTGCTCTATATTTGTGAGAATACTTACATGTGAAGTAAAGTTTAAATATAGTACTAAGATATAGGTTATGGTGTGTACATAGGTGTTTCTTGAAATCTTTGAAAGTTAGACGGGCAAAATGTCTGTTAAGAGTGCTTGCTTCTTTAGAAAGGGTCTTGTGTTCTAGTTTCAGGCACAAAAGGAGCTCTTAAATCCTGTGACTCTAGGTCTTGAATGTTCACTTCTGGTCTTTACCGGTACCTCAAAAATGCATAAACTCACATACAGAAGTCAAATAAAAAGAATATTTTAAAAATAAATATGAAAACCCAGCATCAAACATAGCTGAGAAGTGTAACATATTCAGTATCATAAAATAAAAGCCAGTTGGAAGATCCTTGCAATATCTCATGGAAAATGTCAAATGTTTAGACTGATAATGAGGAGAAATAGGAAAATTAATGAATTCTCAAAAGGGTTAGTCCTAGAAATTCATGGTACCCAAGAAAGGATTAAAAACACAAAGAAAGTCTGATGACTAAAAATTTTGTTTTGTACTGCATGTGAGATTGGGGAACACTTTCAAAACAGCATATTTCTGAAACCTATAAATTAAGGATTACTTTTAGATTCTTTTAACATAGATGCTAAATAGAAGTCCACTGCCATATTTCAGAAGGCTGATAAATATGTATTTCTTCATTGAAGGCCAAGCATATGCAAGAGCTTGGAATCTGACTACTGAATTAATTTCCACAATTTTAGGGTTTAAAATTATTAAATTCTTTCTTTAACAACATTCCATATCCTGGCCAAACTCTCTAAAAGTTGCTACTTTTGAGGAATTTTCTGTTAATGTTTGGTGCTATAACCTTGAGAACAGTCAAAGAATGCATTGGAAAACATAACTGTATTATGCATGAATAACTACCCTGAGGCATGAATTGCTTTACATACTTCTTTGCACATATTATTGACTAGAAATCTAAGATATGGAACCAAATTAATTGCAAGGAAAATCTGAGAAAGTCATTTGTTCAATGTAATTTGAATGGAAAATACTACTAACACCTAAGGATCAGTGGCAATCAATTTTCAAGCAAAGAAAGGAAGATATTTTCAAATTATTGTTTTTACCAAGGTTAGGCATTTATTTACTTTGTGACAAAGGTTGATTTTGTTTTAGGTGAACTAATGGGTGAGGTGTCTTGTGCAATTGAATGTAATTACCAAGAACAGTATCGTATTATACAAGGATCTGTATGGCAAATATGGAAATAGCATCCTGATTTATTGATATAGGAATATTTGCAAAGGAACAATGCTGTGTCAAAAGTTTGGATGATAACAGTGAATTAGATATAATGACATTCTATTAGCTACATAATTCAATATTGTCTAATGTCATTATCAGCTAAAATGTTACTTTAGAGTGGCATCTAGGTTGAAACTTGAAGGTTACTTACTGCTTGACAAAATTTTTGAGTGTTATAGTTTTTCAAAGTAATTAACAAATTACACTAATTATAAAAAAAAAAACAACGAACTAAATTAGAATACCTGAAAAATATTAGAAAAATAGAAGATTTTTATTCTTGTTTTTTCATGTATATTGATTCAACTAATTCAGGAAGGGAGTAATTTTCAGTGAGAAAGTAACTGAGAACAAAAGTATAGCTCAGTGGTCAAACATATCGCTGATAAAGCATAAAAATGAGCACATGATATAGTCAATAAATATATAGTTGATAAAGGTATAGTTGATGCACAAAATGAGCACCTAGGACAAGATAATAGGCATGATCTTAGGCAATAAATAAAAGGTTTTATATGTATTTACTATAGAGTAATGGTAAATGAGGAGATAGGTATGTCAAACTCATATAATTTTTAAAGTATATTGAAGTGAATTACTGGCCCCATTTTAAAGTTTTATATATTTTGTAAAGGAAGTAACAGGAAATATAAGGATTCAGGAGCTGTTTGTATCTTATAGAAACTGAGAAAGGGGAATCAGTTTTCTTTAATGATGTCGTAGGTAGATCACACACTCTGAAAGGCCATATTCCCCCAAAGTAGCTGGGTTGCATGAACTGAACTCAGTGGGAACAAATTCAAAATAAAACATAGTGCAAAATTTGGAAGAGAAGAAATGCTAGATCATACTGTGAAATCTCTTTGTTCTCTGGTAGCTTGCATGGTATTTTCTGGAACCACAAAAGTTAGTACACAAGAAAGAGAGCTTTGGGTCATATTTTTTTAGCTGAGTTATGTGTTCAAAGTGTGTGTTGTCTTCAGAATAAGGGATCAACTCTCAGCCTCTGAGAGGCAATCAAAGGCTAAACTCTATTGTTTTAAGAGTCACTTGAGCTACTCTTACCAACCCTTTATAAGGGTGCTTTTTGTCTAGTAATGCAGTTTTGCTAGTCTGTACTTCTTGTGGGGAGCATTGTTGGTCCAATAGCTTAATTTAATTTAATATGTCCCACTTGAGGTGTCCAAGTGTGTGTGTGTGTGTGTGTGTGTGTGTGTGTGTGTGTGTGCGCGCACACACACACAGAGGAGGGGGGCACAAAGAGAGACACAGACAGTCAAAGACTTAACCAGTTTCATTGAGTGACTAAGGTCATATAACTCAGAAAACAGTTTACTATCAAGACTTTGCTACACTAGTATAATTCTTTACTTCACTCTAAATCTTGCCTTATAGCCATGGATAAGTACAGTCACCACTTATCATCAAACAAGTTTCATATTACAGGAAAAGAAGAACCCCAGAGAAAACGATAAATGCACTCAATGGAAGCATCAACAGATGACAGGGACGATGGCCCAAGTGGACTCATCTATATTGCAACTTCTGCATCAATAGCTCAGGTTGCATTGCGGAAGAGGGTGAAAAAAAAAACTTTTGGAACCAGAGTGCCCTGAAAGAAAACTGTAAAACAGTCTCCCCCAGAAATGACTGCAGAAACAAGAAAGAACAATACCAATATCAATGATTCTCTTAAAATAAATGGGGCATAATTGCGTAGAGTTTCACTACAGATAACTGTAACTCTTAGGAGAAATAGAATTAGCCTTTTCGAGAAATGAGCCCCATTATTGCTTGTTAGATGTAGAGTGCTTGCTGTTGAAACCATATACACTCAAACAAGTAAGCAGATTTAGCAAAGATTTATGTGTGTATGTGTTCACATATGTTTATGTGTATGAATGGATGTATGGATATATATATATATATATGTGTGTGTGTGTGTGTGTATGTGTATGTGTATGTGTATGTGTATGTATATGTGTATGTATGTATGTATATATGTATATATGTATATATGCATATATGCATATATGCATATATACATATATGTATATATGTATATGTGTATATGTGTATATATATATACACATATATAAAGGTTTGCAAATTGAAAGTGTGGTTCCATGAAAGTGTTCATGGGAAGATTGCTAGGGGGGTCTGGAAAGAGCTATTCTGCTTCAAATAACAGTATTTGGAAGAGGAATAGCTAACATTATTCCATAATAAAATTTCATGATAAGAATCACTTCTTTGTAAAAAATTATATTTAATGTTTTAGAACTGGAGTCAATTGAAATCCTAAAAGCTAAGTTTCAAATGTACAATTAAACAGAAAAATAAAATATTACAGAAAACGTATTGAAACTTATTGTATGCTAGGACAGACATAGAAGTAAGTGATGAATGGCTCCTAATAGGGAACAAGATAGACCAGAAAATTTGGTCCTATATCTGGAACATTCTGAAAGCACCAAATCAGAAAATAACAATTAGTCAGATAGTCCCTATAATCTTGAACATATCAAAGTACAAAAAAAATTTAGCCAGGCATAATATTAACTTGATTACAGACACTACATTTTATTAAATACTAAATCTGCTTGTTCCATCTCAATATCTCAAAACTATACTCCTGTCTCAGTTCATAGAAAACATATTTGTATATTTTCTATGTCGTGAAGAAATGTAAATATAAATTTTACTACTTATAGTAGAATAAGAACTAATCTTTAGAATAAAATATTACTTAAGATATAATAAGATATATATCAATTAAATCTAAAATTGTTTATGTAACTGAATATTATATATATTATAAATATATATTTATATATATTAAAATATAGAGAAAAAAGAAGGGAGAAATAAAGATAGGGAACTGATGGGGAGAGATATACAGGAATTGTAAAGAAAAATTTTAATTTCAAGAGAAATGAACAGATAATACAATAAAAATTTAAAATTTAAGGGAGTGGTCTATTCACTCTTCCAAAACCATGCCAATATTTCAACAAAGGGACCTATTTACATATGGTGTCACAGCATGATGAACTTAAAGGTGAACCTCACTAGTAGAAATAACTTCATTAGAATGCTACACTTTGGAAAATGGAAGATCTTTCCACTTGCAAGCTTAAATTGGGAATTAAGGCAATGACCCAAATAATTAGTGTAAAGCAAGCCGTGTGTAACTGAAAAATGGAACTTTGAGGCTTAAATCATCACAAATTACTGTCTACATACATCAAATTAATAGTGCAATTACTCAGCAAGCAGTTAAAATCCAAGATATATCTTTAAACCTATGTCATTTCTGTAGGCAGACACACTGATTTATTGTTTTTATCATTTTTCTTTCTTTTTTAAAACCCTAATGATTATTGTATTTAAATTAACTAATTCTGATGTTCAGAGAAGAGATAATATTACTTTCAGCCTATACTAAATAGAATTTCAGTAAGTTTCTTTTTAAAGATTTGCATACAAAAGCTGATATATCAAGGAGAAAAACTGGATACAAAATTGAATCCATCTGAATCATCTAGACTATGTTAATGACAAATACAACAGCACTGACTCTTCATGTAGCTGTTATCTCCTGCAATCCATTGATAACTGATTCTCAGATAAGTGGCTGACATGGTGTTCTCTGTAGTCTTAATGCACATGTAAGTGATGTCTGCCTCAGCAGTTGCCCATCTCTTTTTTGGTGGGTTGCCATCATTTCTTCCTTCCTTCTTTCTTTCTGCATTCTCTCCCCCATGTAACTCTTGTTATTCTTCTTCTTATTCCTCATACCCTTATCCTCTTCCATTGAACCCTTCATGTATCTGTCATATCTACACTAAGCAATCTGGAGAAAATAAGGGAAACAGAAAATAAAACTGTAAACAAAAAAATACTCTCATTGGAATAGAATTTTACTTAAACTCAAAGTAGTTCACATTAATGCATTTTAAAAATGAATATAAGTTTTTCAATAAAATGTGTGGTCCCAATATGAAAATAATTATTTACAGTAATACTTATTTTAAATAACTTTATTTTGACATTTTCAATTAAACATGACATACAGGATGTATAGAATACAGTGTAATGTTTTCTGATATTACTGTCATATCCATGCACATTGAAGTCTATAGTGTGTACATTGCATTTGGCAGCTTGACTGGGCATTTTATAGAAGTTTTTATCTTTATTTTCTAATTTTTATGAACTATCACCTTCATTATTGCAAAGTTAAAACATACTCATGGCTGATGTGGGTCAACAACCATAAGTGCATTTTATCCACTAAAGTATAGGAAAGAGAAATTTAATTATAAAGAATGTTAATATTTTAATATAACTTCTTTAAATTCATATATACAAGACAGCATCTTTGAACATTTCCATGATTTTCTATACCAGATGTTTCTCTTATTGGTTGGAATAATAAAATTTAATCAATAAAATTATACAAATATGATGTTTACTTTTATACCAATTAAAGTTGTATGCTATTCATACATTTAAGAAATTATGTTGAAATGGTAAGTGTTCAACTAAATATTTTCTTGAAATATAATCACATTCAACTTACTTATCTTTCCAGGATTGATGATAATAATAGAAACTTTTAAATGTGATTATAATATACTAAAACACATGTCAGCTGAAGCACTCTAAAAGTCCCCAAACATAATTATTAACATAGAGTTATATAGAGACCCAGTGAGTAAATAAAATTTGAGAGTAAAGTACATTTGTTTTTATAACTGTTTGGAAGTTAATATTCATATGAATTGAGTTTATCAGGAATGTATTACAGAAAATAAATAAAAAGAAAGAGTATATAGGGTTTTTGTATCAAGATTTGGATAAAACTCAGAACTGCCCTACAAAGAATCTAAGGGAGAACTATGGGCTCTTTATGAAGGACTTTGGAAGTGTGAACAAAAAGATGAATGTGTGTGATACCATGCTAGAACTTAATAAACCTTGTTAAAACAACAACAAAACCAAAAACCTTGAAAATAAAAATTAAGATTCAATAAGGAATAAAATATCTGTTGCAAATGTTAGAGTGTCTAAAAGAAAACTGGAAGATCAGCCGTTTGTTTCGTGATGCCAGCACTCAGTAGTCTAAGACGGGTTGTTTGGCATGAGTTTGAGGCCCATCTGTGCCCAAGGATCATTGCATAAATGAACACAGGGAAATTTGAATTGACAGGTGGTTAAGGAGTTTTCTGTGAGATTATGTCTCCTGTTAGAGAGAGGTCGCTTGTTGGTTCCCAGATGCCCGGCTAGCTTAGACCCAAAATAATCACACAGAAACTCTATTAATTAAATCACTGCTTAACCTATTAGCTCTAGCTTTTTATTGGATAACTCTTATATTAATTTATCCCATTTCTATTAATCTGTATATCGTCATGTGGCTGTGACTTACCGAGTAAAGTTCCAAGCATCTGTCTCTGGTGGCTCTGTGGGTTCTCTCTGACTCTGTCCTTCTCTCTCCTGGCATACAGCCTTGCTTTCCCCACCTAGTTCTGTTCTTCACTGCCAAAGGATCAAAGCCTTTATTCATTAGTCAATAAAAGCAACACATATAGTCAATAAAAGCAACACATAGGCAGAAGCACCTCCCACACCAATGTACTAGCAATTTCAGAATCTACACTCATAAAAATATCATCAATATTACTGCCTAAACATGAGCTAAAAGGGATAACTGCGACAGACATGTTAACTTAGATAGTAAAAAACCCTTGAGGCTTTAGCTTGACACAAAGACACACAGAAAAATTATAATGGGAGAAAAATTCCTCACCCAGAAAAAACAGACCAATTAGTTATTCAGTGCCAAATGATTAACCTTGAAAATATACATACAAGTAGCGTTATACAGACAGAGAAGATTATATTAATATATTGAGGAATATACCAGTGTGTGTATACATATGGAAAATGTATGTAACAACAGTTTATGTAAAATGGTGCAATGAATTTGAGACAGGGCAAAGAGGGGCATATGGGAGGTTTTTAAAGGAGGAGAAAGAAGAGAAACTTGATGTAATTATATAATAAACTCAAAAAATAAACAATCAAACAGTTAACCTATTTAATAAATAAATAGAGAGAAAAAAGAAAGGAAGCAAGGGAGACAGAGAAAGAAAAAAGGACGAAAATAAGGGAGGAAGGAAGGAGAAAGAATGGAGGAAGGAGGAGAGAAAGGGAGAGAAAAAAATGAAAGAAGAAGAGGTAGGGAAGAAAGAAATATAGTAGATTCCTTAGGAAAACTGCTTGAATTTATAATAAATTTTGTTCATTTTATCTGAGAGTTCCATTCTTATACCAAGTATTATTTCTGCATTTAAAAATTAAATAAATATTTTAGAGATAATTTATTGGACAATGGAATTTATAAATCTGGAAGGAATGATTGTCTAGTAGCACATGTCTAGAAAAAATGATTCTTAAATAATTCTGTGTGGTTTTGTCTTTGAATTTTTTTCAGTTAATCTGCATATACAAAACTAAATTTTATGAATACTCCAAAATCGATTTTCCAACAGAATCACACAACATATAGCAGTAGAGAAAACTAAAACAACATCAGTTGTAATTTTTCATGAAGACACTCTACATTTATTGAGAATTTAGAACTGGTACTCAGTGATAAGTGGGTCTGAATTTCCCATAATGACTATTGCCATCAGAGAGGAAGCAATGATGGTCTTCTCCCCAAGACAAAAGCCTCCAATATTGGCTTCTCAAGGCTATCCGCAAGGTCAAGTAGGGTCACTGCCTCACATCACTCTGTAGATATTAGCAGTGGTAGAGCTGTCCAGTTCTCAGAGGTACACATTATAATCAAGCAGAACCATGTGTTGCTCATTATCACACTAGCCATTAACTGCTGTCTTTATCTGTCTTAACCAGGGTACTTTCTATAAAAGGGTGAGTCTTAAATCCTATTTATCACACACTGATTTGAGGGCTAGCATGAAACTTCTACATAGGTAGTCAATTCAGAAAAGGAGCTGGAGAGAGGAGGATGAAGTTAGGGAATAAGGAGGAAGGGGGTGAAAGAAGGGAGGGAGAGAGAGAGGAGAGAGAGACAGAGAGAGAGAGACAGAGAGAGAGAGAGCAATGCCCTCTATTCCCTGATATGTGGAATTGGGCATACCGCTTCATCTACATTTGAATTAACATGCAATCCTGTTTACTTTATTATTTTGTTGTTGCTGCAGAAAACATGTCAGGCAAATGATATTGCTGCTTCTTATCCCATAACAAAAGAAGGAGCAATTTCATTAATCCAGCAACTTTCATATGATAACAGAGTTTTATGACCAGATGCCAATCCATTTGCTCTTTATCAAGAAACAGAAGACCACCAATGCCAGGCTATTCTCTCTGTCCAACATCTGTGTAAGAAAATGTATCAAGTCATGGATTCATATCCCTGAACACAGTGGCATAGTTTTGTTTGAAAGGTATAGACATCCTACAGTTAGAGATAAGACAATGCTTCTGTTTGCCAAAATAAACTTCTAACTCATATGTCCCCACACCTGTTAGCAATGGGAGCATATTGCCATAAAGTCAGAAGGAAGCAGCAGGAAGTTAACAGGTGTTCTGGGTGAAATATTAAGAACAAATCAGACATGAAAAGGATTACAGGAAATTAGGGTGTAAAATAGGAAGCCTAGCATTTACACTTTGTAGAAAATACAAATAAATGCAGCAAGATCATTGTATACAGAGTTTAATGAGGTTCACATATTTTCTAACATATTTTAGTGTACACAGAAAAAAGTTTTGTAGCCAAAAATCACCTCACTTGTAACAAAAATTAGTAATTCATAGCCTCACTATGGAAAGTCAACTAAGAATCATAGTATTTTAGGTTATGCTCCACAGGGTCTGAAAAACTATACTAAGTTTTTCAACATAGAATTGTTGTAACAAACAATTACCAAGTTTTACAAAACTATAAATAAACAAATAAAAATTAAAATCTACATATATTATAATTATATAGCCAAAGCATGTGAGAATAAAACACAAATGTAAACCTACTGGAAAGGTCAGCAATAGACAGGTTGGATGTGTAAAATGGTGAAGAGGAGAACAATAAAGACAGAAAGAATGAACTTGAGGACAGACAGAATTACCTTAGTCTAATTAGAGTCAAGTAGATTGAGCCAGATGAAGTAGGACCACATTCCCACAGAAAAATATAGCAGGAAATCGAACATTATATTATTTGTACCACTATGATTTTAGTATGACACTGGAAGATAAAGGGGAGGGGGTAAAAAGCTTTTAGAAGAAATTAAGTTTGCAAGTTACCAAATAAAACAGAATAAAAATACCTGGATTCATGACAGTGACACCGTTTCACCAACAAGGCTGCACCACATCACCAAGCAGCACTGCCAACTGAAGACCAAGTATTCATTCAATACTTGATCTGGTGGGAGATACATATTATTCAAACCACAACAAGACCTTTCAAATTCTATGTTCTGTCTGGAGATTGTATACAGCAGAAACAGTTCACATCTGGAAAAGAAATGATAGGCTGTGAATGCAGCCAGCTCAGGGGGGAGTCCAGTTGAACTGAGCCTTAAGGACTACATGCTATGAACGCCCAAGATGTAAGAATGAGTCTTGAACGATGGAAAGGCATGTAGCTAAAGCATTTGTTTGCTCACTAGCATTCCACCTTTCTGTGTCCCTTAGCCTTATTTTTTGTACTTAATGTTTTCTTTTCAATCAAATGCTTTCACTATGCCTTTGCCTTTGTATGTTGTAGATCTGTAACTTTTAATTAGTTAGGGAGATAATACTTTAATTCTTTAAATTGTGTTTGAGAACCTTAAGCATAAATATTATATTACATTATTTCTCTCTCTTTTCTCCCTCCTCCAATTCTTCCTATGTCTATTTGTTCCCTCTGGAAGTCATAGTTTCTTTAATTTTTATGTTACACATACACACAACTATGAACACAATCATTTAAGATTGTTTGTGTGTGTATGGTGTGTGTATTTGTATGTGTTTATGGGTTGTCTAATTTGTATTAGTTAACCTAAGAGTTTTCTTCTCCTCCCTGTACAAAGCTTATCTCTCCTCTGTCAGCAGCCATTCATTGCTTCTAGCTCTTTATCTAGGTATAGAACCTTTTGATATTTTTCTATATGTTGGTATGTCAATAGGTATTTTCATTAACAGATCTAGTTTTAGAAACCATTTTCTTGAAATTTCAGGAGTGAAGTTTCTTTGTAATATCTACATGACAATAATTAACATCAGGCATGCTGGTTCCCTCACTATTATACTGTTTGTGATCCACTGTTATCATTTTTTTCAGACTTAGTGAAGTTGCTTGTGAATGTATCAAGTGATTTATTCTTTATATTTGACGAGTGTGGATTTTGTAATAATGCAGTTCTTGGATGACTCATCTATAACTAGGGTATGATTTGCTTCTCAGAGATTTTTGAACTTAAATTACAATGATATTAGGTCTTTGAACTGCAGAGAATTTAGGAACAACTAGAGATTGAAAAACCAAAAACTATGTTATAAATATGAGCTTGGATTATCAGAGAACAGAAATTGAGTATTATGTGTTAAATTGAGTATTAAATAGTGTATTTAACATACACTATTTTTTTTCAAAGTGATCCTATGTTCATGACTTGATCCCAAGTTGGTTGTTCATATCATTGGGATTTGGACCCATCTAGATGCTGAGCCATTAGCCCTTAAAGAATTTAATGCATAAAACTCTTCCTGGCTTCATAATTTCATGTCATTTTAAGAGGCTGATATCTTTTAGATGTGTTTGTGAGCTCTAGATTTCATAGTTTGTTCTTGATTTTCTACATGACATAAGCTGAATAGTTCTACTCTGCTGTATCTTCTTCTATAACCTTTATTCCCACCACCAATCAGAAATAAGAAAGCAAGCCTAACATACATTGAAATATTTGAGTAAAGATAGACCTTTTATATATCAGACTGTTATTCTCAAACGTTTGACACAGTGATAAAAATGCACTAAGGCACTTCCTCCCCAAATTTAACACATTCCAAAATATTAATTTTGTAATTTCAAAACAATAAATATTTTAATCTTCATGAATAGTGGTTTAATTTCTGACAAGGAAACATAATTTAAATAAGAATAAATTTCTCACTTATGAAAAAATTGCAACAAAAATAAGTAATACAATGTTTTCATATTCTGGTAATAAACAACTCTCAATTTAGAACTTAACACATATCAAAATATAATTCATAATTAAGTAATAATTCAAATAATTCCCATGTTCTGGTAAAAGAATAGTATTTGTTACCAGAGATCTATTTTTAAATTAATACAATATGAATCTCTCTAATTACAAAAATGATTATAAAGTGGACTTAGAATTTAAGAAAGAACAACAAAAGAATATAATCAGATTTAAATACAGCAAAGTTTTTGTAATTTCATTTTACTCTTTGTGCATAAGTTCTTATCAACATATGTATGTGTGTGTGTTTGTATACAATGTACATTCTTCATCTCCAGTAAGGGAATATGAGGGTATGATTTTTCTGATTTTATTCATTTTCTGATATTCAATAATTCAATATCTCATATTTTAAATAATATTTTCATGATTTATAGCACTTACCTAAATATATGCTGTAACAATGAGGGTAAGGCACAGCATAGTGACCAGTATGATAGAAGATCAACAATTTCCCCAAAGACTAACTTTCCAGGGAGATATAACTAGTGTGAGATTGTTTACATGTAAATTACTTGCTGTGAAAACATGAAGACCTGAGTTTGAATCCCAGACAAAAATGTAAAAATCACGTTGTGGAAGATGAAGGCATACTTGGCCTTGAGAAGAGCTGGCTAGCCTGTCTTTCCAAAATAGTAGGTTCAAGATTATATGAGAGCTCTTATCTCAAAAATAAGATGGATAACAATAGAAGACAACTGATATTGACTTCTTTCCTCCATAAATGCTCACAAGGGCACCTCTATGAATTATTCAGAAGTTATATAAACAAGATGGTTCAGCATTATTTTCATAAGTGAATACAATTTACACTAACTCTCATTGACTTCTTTTACCCACTTTTTTGTTTTAGAATTTATTTTACATATCAACCTCAGTTCCCCTCACTCCCCTCTTCAAGCTTCCCCTCTTAACCCACCACCTCCATTCGCTGCTCAGAAAGGGACTGGAACCGAACAAAGTCTGGCACTAGGTAGAGGCAAGACCATGCTTCCTGCCCCCCATTCTAAGCCACCTGCAGCAAGGCTGAGCAAGACATCACACTATAGGAAATGTGCTTCCAAAAGCCAGCTCATGCACCAGGTCCCACCTCCATAGTTCTCACAAACAGACCAAGCTACACAATTGTCATGGTTATGATTGTTCAAGCCACAAAATTCTTAACATTTTGGTGCCACGTGACTTTGACAGGTGCTCCTGCCTGGAACTCCTCTCCCAGGGTCAGGATCCTGAACCAGGGTTTTTTCTTACTCCCACCACTGGCTTCCAGGCTTCAATCGCTGATTCCCAATCTGCTATGGTTGCTTCCCTTAACTGGAATCCTGTTTGGACTGACCCTGGGTCAGTCGGCCCTCGTTAGCACTGTACACTCCACATGTGGTGCATTCTACTGGGGACCCTCAGATTCTACCAGGGTCCCTCAGATTCTTCATCTTTTTTTTTCCATTTCTTCTCTTTTCTTTTTCTTCCCTCACCATAAAACGCTGCTCGGAGCAGCCTCTGGCCTCTCTGGTTTTTGAGTCACCTGACTGGATCCAGCCAGGCACACCACCTGGAGTTAGGGGACTCTCAGCTCACGGGTCCTGGTGTTTGCACCTATTTGCACCCTGCCTATACGGGGAGACATTCCCGTTATAGGCCTTGAGGTGCCACTGTTTCGTGGGTTTTCACGATTTCAGCTGTGAATAGCAGCCATCCATGTTCTCTGGCTTTTTAAAATTCCAGCCGGCTTTTGCAATTCCAGCCTTGACATGGTGCAGTTTTTTTTTTTAGTTCCAGCCTTTTGCTCCCCTGTGTGGCTTGTGGTGTGGTATGGTTGCTCAGCCACAGGGCAGATCACGCCTTTAGGTCCCTCTCATTAAACTTAAAAATCCTTACATTTAAAAAATTGTGGCTTTTTTTCATACAACATGTGGCTGTTGCCATTTTGACTGGGGTCAGGTGACTTTGCCACCACCATCTTGGCTGAGAGCCAGATCAGGTTACCAAGCTCTCCCATCTTTACTGAAGTATACCCTGCCTTGTCCCCCAGTTTTCACTAAATTCCTTTTGTTGACTCTCTTACATATATGTTTTGTGCAGTGGCATGCCTTTGGTATGGCCCACCAAAGCATCCATTTTGCCCAATTCCTGTTTACTCTTTCTGTGTGTAATAGTTGTTCATTACATCTCATTTCAGACTGCAAAATCAGTGTCTCATATATTAAACTGGTATGTACTTTTAAGTCTCTTATAAAAATGCCTTATATTTAATCCA
>LOJH01016587.1:12118-22751 GCA_001685095.1 Ellobius talpinus
CTCTGCTAGGCTGGTAGATTGGACAAAGCCTGTTGGCTCCCTGCTCTCAATTTGAGCTTTCCGAGCTAAGAAGACAGAAGCTGGTGTTGTTTAGAACACCCCGTCTGTGAATTCCCATCAAGGCCATCCTTGTACCCTCATCTGCCACCAAAGTCCAAGGTGAAGGAACATGGCCAGCATGTTCTCAAAGGATAATTCTGGGGACTTCTTTCCCGTGTGACCGCAGCGTCTTAACTCTACTGACAGCCCTGAGCGGCCCGTGTTTCCACTCCATCTTGCCAAGCAGTGAATTTCATGGTCTAAACTCTTCTTTTTTGTTGGGACCCAGGAAAACAAGGGGGATTCTGGGCTGGCAAGCCAGACAATGGTGGAAGCGGGGCTAAACTTCAGGACTGGCTCCCTTGTTAGTCAGCAGATGGCTGGGCAGCCCAGAAATACACGTCTCTCAGTATGAAGCAAGCCGCGAGGCCAAACTGAAAAAGAGACAAGAGCTGCCTTTGAGGAGCTGTCCTCAGGACGCCCGGGGACTCTGAACCCCAGCCTCCTCTCACTCTCGTCTAGAAAGTTTGACTTTTCACACATTTCTCGGTTTGTTTTATTTTTCATAGTAGGGAATCCCCTTAAGTCCCTGTCTTTTCCTGCGGGCCTGAGTCTCAGAAGTCCTGGCCAAGCAAGCAGCAGGAAGGGCAGGTGGGGTGCTATAGAGACCCTTGGGCTGCTCTTGTTGGGGTCCTTGGGGGGTGTCTCTCATATTGCCCTGCCTGCTGTTACTGTAGTTCTCTTCCAGATGGTAGATGGACAGTCAGCCTTCTGTACCTGCAGATTTTGCAAGGATTCAACCAAACTCAGATTGGAGAGATTCAGGAAAATTGACCCGTATCTCTACTGCACATACGCAGGCTTTTCTGCCGCTATCTTCCAGACAATGCAGCATGGTAGCTGTTTGTGTAGCCTTTACAACTTATCAGGAAATAATTTTAAGTCTCAAAGGTTGGGCAGAAATTCCATGTGACTATGAGGCCATTTTATATGAGGGACTTGAGCATCCTTGGATTCCAGGACCTGTGGGCATCCTGGAACTGGTTTCTTGTGAATCCTGAGGAGGGACTAAATAAGGAAGATACAGAGTAAAAGCAGGGAATCCTCAGTTCTGCCCTCAAAAGAAGAAGTTAGAATTATAAATATTAAGTTACCAAGTTAGTTACCATTTCTTATCTAGTAATATGATTTAGTTATGTACTAAGTAATCATAACTCTTGTTATGCAGTCATAATTCAGCATTTATAGATGCTAATTAGTTTCCATATTGTTTTATCAGTGTTTTTCTACCTGATTTCAGAAGTTTCATTTGCTTGGGAAGCTGGAAATATTTATTTGCACTTATTTGTTCAGAAAGAAATATGGGAGGCAGGAGAGATGGCTCAGCAGTCAAGAACACTGGCTGCTCCGTCCCAGCACCCATGTTAAAGCTCACAGCCATCTAGAACTCCGGTTCCAGGGGAACTGATGCTCTCTTTTGGCCTCCATTAGCACCAGGCACACACATGTAGTGTAGCGTAAGACATACATGTAGGCATAATACACATATAAAAATAAAATAAATAAGTAAAAATATGGGGGTGTGCCGGTGGTGGTGGCACACGCCTTTAATCCCAGCACTTGGGAGGCAGAGGCAGGTGGATCTCTGTGAGTTCGAGGCCAGCCTGATCTAACAGTGAGTTCTAGGACAGGCTCCAAAGCTACACAGAGAACCCGTCTTGAAAAAAAAAGAAAAAGAAAATAAAAGAAAGAAATATAGGGGTGTGTGGGGCAGGAGAGATAGCTAAATGGTCAAGAGCACTTGTTGCTATTCCAGGGAACCTGAGTTCCATTCCCACTATGAGCTCCACTGGCATCATACAGCCACTTGGTGACTGTCTGTCTGCACCCTGTCCACAGAAATGAGGGACTGGGTTCCTGTGCCTCTGTTCACACACAGTTCTTCCTGGCTCCCCTAAAATAGCAGCTGTAGTCATGACAACTGTGCTCACCTGAGTCTGTGGGCAGGTAGAACACCAGGCTGGTTAGGAAGGAGAAGAGCAGGCAGGGAATGATGACGTTGACGATGAAGTAGAGGGGCAGGCGCTGCATGACGAAGTGGTAGGTGATGTCCAGATACGGAGTGTTGGGGCAGCAGGAGTAAAACACCCAGTGCTTCCAGCCCCTGGCTTCCTTGATCACCCACTCCCCGCTCTCCATGAAGTTACTCAGGTCCGGCTGGTCACTTTCCTGAGAAACAAAACAAGGTTTGCAGAGCCCTGCTCCATCACCCCGAGGAGGGGCAGTGACATGGCAGCCATATCCCATTCGGAGGCTCACTTCTCTAAGAGTGATGCTGGGCCCCTGTTTAGGGGTAATAGGTTTATTTCCTATAGCATGTGTTATATAAGTTAGGGTTATTCATTTCAGCTCTACAAATCTCAAATCTCCGTGAAACTTTAAAATACTGATACTGAAACTTTAAAATACTGATCCTGGGATGGAGAGATGGCTCAGAGGTTAAGAGCACTGGCTGCTCCTCCAGAGGACCTGAATTCAATTCCCAGCAACCAACAGTTGCTCAAAACCATCTGTAATGAGATCTGGCGCCCTCTTCTGGTCTGCAGTCATACATGAAAGCAGAACACTGTATACATAATAAACAAATGAATAAATTACTGATCCTGAGCCCTGCTCAACTCATTCACCAGAATTTTTGAGACAGCACACGGCAAAGGGAATTCTTACTTAGTTCTCCAGGGCATCAGGAACCTTGGCACTCAGTTGAAAGCCACACAACTAGATGCTTCTCTAGCTGAGAATAGGGCCTGGAGCCTGCGATTGCCCCCAGCATTTATCTTACCACAGTGATGATCTGGATCATCTGCAGGACCACCCTGGATACCTAGGCGGTCCTATTCTTGAAACTGGCTTCATTCCAGGAGGCCACGACCTACCGGGTTGATGGCCACCACAGAGCCATCGTAGGTCCAGGTGCCCAGCTTCATGCTGCAGTTCTGCTCATCGAAGGGAAAGTGGGTGACAATGATCTCACAGTAGCTTTTGTAGATGGCTGGAGGGGTCCAGGTGATGTGGCCGGTGTAGTCTAGGAGCACCTTGGTGAATTTGACAATGGCAAAGTCGCCATCTGCACTACGATTGGGATGAGAGAGAAAAATGGTTCCAATCTTGCATTCTAATGTACCACAGGGCTCCCCAATTTCTCTTATAAGAAGCCTCACTGGAGTAATGGTCAAAACCCTCACAGTCTTAAGTCCTAACCAGGTGTGGTGGATTACAATGTGCCAGCAGCTGGGATTAAGACAGTCTGGGCTATATAGGAAGACCTACTCTCTCTCAGTCAATGAACCGATGAAAGACTACAGATTCCTGAGCACTAAGCAAGCCCCAACTCAGATATCAAAGAAAGAGCATAGGAATCTACAGGCTTCGGGGACCAACAGGTGACATGGGCCCCTTGCACCTCGGTTCTCCTTTCCAGTCCCCAGAGACTCTCGCAATGTGAGCCTCCATCTGCGCTTTGAGAGCCGCCTGGAAAATCTGGAAACTTAAAACACTCCTAGTAGCTGAACGCTGTGGGGGAGGACTGTGCCCTCCTGAGAGTTGTTCAGAACTTGGTGGGCGGGTCACAAACTCAGATCCCTTCTGGCCAGCAGCGGAGGGGCCATTGTAGCTGAGAGAGAAGGGCACAGAGCCCCCAGCCATCCAAGCGAGCAAGGCCATGTGAGTCTGTAGACCCAGCATGGCCACATAGCTGGATCCCTTCTCAGAAGCTGAAAACCTAGGTCTTTAAAAACCCAAACGTCCATTTCCTCTAGTTCTGAGGATTCAATATAAAGGTTTCACGCGTCATACAAATCCTCTGCCACTGAGCTGCATCACCAGCTTGTTTTTTTAGCCATGGAGGTGCCCCTTATGGATCTGTGGAGAGGACCAGAGCTACCCTGGGTTCTCACGGAAGAGAAGGCTCTGCTTTCATCAGCATCTCTGTACAGAAGCGTACTGCCTTCAATGGAGAATTTGGGTCAAGCTAGCTGGGCGGAGTGTGGTAGATGCTGGGAGGGCCGCCAGAGGGCATCATTTTCATCCACCGCCCCTACGGGGAACATCAGCGGTCTGTGTGGGAGCAGGCTGCAAATCCTCTAGCTGACTGCGCATGCTCCCGCTCCTGCCTTGGAAGGATGCTCTTTGAGATGAATATTCCCTGACAAATGAAGGGCATATGATAATGAACGTGTCATTAAGCCAAGTGTCTTGAATCGCATTATAATTTAACAACACCCAGTCTGTGGCAGGTCCCCATGTATGCTACCTAGGCATCTGGGTATTACTGCTGGGATGGCATTCAAGACGTGATGAATAAGACTCCCTGGGAGTTGAGACCCATTTGGTGGCGGGGNGGGTATTTGATTCCAAGAAACTGAGAGACGGAAGTCCAGGTGATTCGGATGGCTGCCACACTCCCCACTGCGGCTCTCCGGGATTAATGTCCCCACCCACAGCCCTGATTCAATTTGGCTCCCATAATTGTTTCTATTCATAACATGGGACGCCATATGGCACCCCTCGCCTGTCAACGTGGCTCTGATTTTAAGGGTTATTTAATGCAAACGGTGGGGAAACGCAGGTGGCAGTTTTTCTGAGGGGACAGTTGGCCCACCCCTCATGGCTTTGCTTACTTGTTATAGAGAACGACGTCCGGCCGCCAGATCTTTTCCGAGGGGATGTGAATTTTTTTCACCCCACCGTAGTCGTCTGGATTCCATTTCAAGTTGCAATCTACCCATTGCTAGAAAGGGAGACATGTCCCTAATTAGAACACAGAACCAGCGTCCTATCTAGAGTGATTCAGAGTCCAGACAGACCAGCAAGCTTTAGGAACGTCATGTCATAGGCTGATTTCTATTTTGGTGGAATCCACTCTTGCTAGCGCTAGCCCATACTTCAGTTGGGCCCTTAGTTGTATCATTACAAAGAAATAAAGTTAAAATGAGGTCATTAGGTAAGCCCCAGTCCAATGTCCTTATAAAAAGAGGAAATCTAAACACAAACACACCAAATTCACAGAGCAAATGTTTAGCGAACATGACAACAGCTATCTATAAGCCTTGTACAAACTTCTGAAATAGATTCCCCCTCAAGTCCTCGGAAGGAAGCAACTCCAATGACACATTGACTTTGGAACATCTGGCCTCCAGAACAGTGCAATGATAAATCCCTGTTGTTGAAGCCTTCTAGTTTGTATTCCTTGGCTACAGCCTCCCTAGCAGATGAACCCACACAGAGACCAACAAACACAAAGAGAAAACTCAAAACAAACAGGATATTAGGATATGCCACGTATATATGCTCCCCGCGTCCCAAGGGACCCACTTCCAACGTTTTTGTATGTGATCCTATTTCCTACATTGATTTCATCCAGACCCAGGTTTGATTTTAGGTGAATAACAGCAACATAAAGGCAGTTACCCGGTTGTGTTACCTGTTTCAGACGGATGTTGGTGGTCACAATCTGATTGACTTCATCCTGCAAACAAAGAAGCTCCTCTTTAGGGCATGTACAGGGAAGCTAAGGGGAGAGGGTCCGGTGTGAGGGTGGGTGCCACACAGTGGGTGCCACAGGGAACCCCCAGCACCCATCTTACCACATTGATGAGCTGGATCAGCTGTAGGCCCACGGTGACCTGGACAATCTCCCGGTGGTCTTCCACTGGCCGTACCACACTGCTGTAGTCTTTAAATAGCTTTGCCACCAGACGCGTCTCATGCTCGGAGCCCAGAACCAGGCCAGCTGGGCAGCAAAGGACACATATCTTGTCAGATACTGTTTCCCAGCTTGTACACATTCTCGCCAGGGCTAGAGGCATAGCCAGGTAACGAAGGGCACACAGAGCCCCTGTCAAAGGCAGCATCCCCTCCAAAGCACAGTTGCCAGTGTGGTCCCTTACCCAGAAGCAGTTGGGTGGGATAACACATGCTTTTTTGATAGGTGACCTTACTTAATGCAGCTCCTGGCCATATCACGTTTTCCAGGAGACCACACAGAAAACACACACACACACAGAAAGGCTAGCATGGGTGTTTTAGAGTCTGGACCCGGTCTAAGACAACCTTGGACTGACTGGCCTCCTATTTCAGGATGCTATGGCAGTATAAAGCGGATGCTGGTTTACAACCTCTAGGCTGGCCATAGTGAACTAAAAGGAAAGTACTAAGTGTTGGCGAAGTTATGGAAAGTTTGAACCCTCACACACTGTTGGTGAGAATATAGTATTTTGAGGTCCTCAACAGTCTAAACCCAGAGTTGCCATATGATCCAGCAAGTTCTCTCCTGAGTGTACACCCAAAGAACAACCAAACTATGTGTTATACTCAGACAGTAGAAACGGCCCCGCATGTTTTTAACAGATAAACGGATGAATGAATTGTGGTATAGTCAAAGAATGGAATATTATTGAATCATAGAAAGGATATGAAGTGAAGATCCTGTTGCAACATGGATACAACTTAATAACATTCAGCTAGTGCAAACAGTCAGGTGTCAAGGGTATGTGCTATATGAGATGTCGAACTGGTAAATCCCTAGCGGTGGAAAGATCGGTGGTTCCTCATGACTGGGAGAACAGGGCCACTTAATGGGGGCCAGGGTGTCCTCTGGAGACAACCAAGGAGTTCCAGAGCTAGGCAATAATGATAATATTGAACTGAACTGTGTACTTTAAATGCTAAAACAGTCCAGTTTACGCAATTCATGTTTTACCTGAGTTTTCACAGAGCTCTGCTGGTAGAGCCGTGTGCCAATTAATCCTTCTGTGTCATTTTACCGATGCAGCCGGCGATTTTTCCCCAGCTTCCCAGGCGAGAGCTCTGAGGTTCAGCTGGTAGCCGTGCCCTCCCAGTTAGAGGCAGGATTAGACTCGGGCAGTTTATTTCCCTTCTAAAGGTAAAGTGTGATCTCCGTAACAGGGGCTGTGCAAACAGAACAGTAATTGTGGTGTGTCCAGCAAGCCCTGAAAGGGTGGTCCTGACAGGAATGAGAGTGAATTTTGCCCACAGAAGACCGATACTAAGAAGATGAACTTAGCTACAAGTTCAAAGTGTGCATTTTAGATCATGTGGGTCTAATCTATATTCTTTGTGTGAGACTGTGTGCATTTGCATATGTGTGTATATGCAAATATGTGTGTGTGTGTGTACATGCATGTGGAGGCCAAAGGACAACCTCGGATGTCATTTCTCAGAGATCCACCTCTTTTTGGAGACAGAGTCTTTCATTAGCCTAAAATTTATCATGTAGGCTAGGCTGGATGGCCAGTGAGCCACAGGGACTTGTTTGCCTTCCACTCCCCAGAGTTGGGGTTACAGACATGTGCCACCATGCTTGGCTTTTTAAATATGGGTTCTGGGGACTGAACTAAGGTCCTGCGTTTTAAAGGCCAGTGCTATACTTACTGAGCCATCCCACCAGCCCAGTGTGTGTTCGTACCCAGGGAACTGGCCCTGGTTTTGACAAAAGGAATTCTGAACATCAGTGAGTTGTCATAGGTAACTCTTACCCCAGTGTCATGCTGTGTCGCTACCTGGGTGAGTTCAGGTTGTTTTAGGCTTGTGCATGGAACAAACCAAGTTTTTAAGGGACCACATTCCAGAATCTGAGTCTTGTCACCCCCAACATGTCAGTTCAAATCTTTTAACTTCAGTTTCCTTACAATAAAAATTTTAGGCTTGGGCCACGTTTTATAATTCTAATTTCTTCCTTTCTTTTTCTTTTCCTTTTTTTTCGGTTTTTTTGAGACAGGGTTTCTCTGTGTAACAGCCCTGGCTGTCCTTGAATTCCATCCCTAGACCAGGCTGGCCTCCAACTCACAGAGATCCGCCTGCCTCTGCCTCCCGAGTGCTGGGATTAAAGGTGTGAACCGCCCTGCCTGGCTGTGATTCTAAATTACTGTAGACCACTGTCACATCCTTCGCGTGGCTCCAGGAAAGGGCCTGACTGGGACAGTGAGGGAACTTATGAAAGAAACACAGACACAAGGCCACAGAAACACTAGGGTAGGATGGCTGGCCCTTCAGATGGAGAACCTGAAATAATACCCGGAAGCTCAGCATGCTTCTTACATACACTGAACAGGGTAGAGGGATATTGCGTTCCAGTTCAACAAGGAGGCAGGGTTTATGGTATACAGTTGGAACAGGGTAGCGATCTCAGTGGGCACAGCTCTATAGGGGAGCAGTCTTCAGGTCATAACATCCAGTGGGGAGAAAACAGTGGTAGACATTTCTGCACACACTTTCACATTCACACATGGACCAGAGGGAGGCTTTGCCATCTCGCTCTGAGCCTTGCCCTCGGGAAGCTTTCCTCTTCCTCCATAGGTCTGAGGCTCTGGGACGTCTGGCACGGTCCCACCTGTGTCGCCAGCACACATTCACCCAGAGCTTCACCCACTCAGGGTGAAATCGTCTGCTTCCCACAGACTACACATGGGAATCAACACAGGAAACTTTAGGTTTGATCAAAATATATAGCACACCCTTCTCTGAACAGCTGCATCTGAATTTATTGTCCTAAGAGAGCTGGTAGGTATTTTTTAGAAACATGGCACTTAAGGATTTTCACTGAGGGGGCTGAAGAGATGGCTCAGAAGTTAAAAGCACTTGCTGCTCTTGCAGAGGACCTAGTTTGTTCCCAGTGCCCACAGTGTGGCTGGTAACTATGTGTGATTCCAGTTCCAAGGAATCTGATGCCCTCTTCTGACCTCTGTAGTCACTAGGAACACATGTAGTACACATACATGTCTGTAAAACATTTATACATATAAATTAAAAAAATCTTTTAAATATTTTAAAAATGAATTTTCACCGAGTGTGGTATTTGCAAACACACACATACTGAACCCGATTTGGTTGGCTCAGTTTCTAATTCCACAGGCTTTAATTGATCTGAGTTTAGATACTTTCCCTAAGTTTGCTATTGAAAATGAGTATGTATTTGCACATGCTCTTTGCTCTTGCCTAGAAGGCCTGCGTTGATTAGAACTGTTTAGAGCAGGGAGCTGTGGGCCCTTGGCCTCCTTGCTCCTTGGCAGGATGATGTCACCAGGAAACATTCATAGGAAGCAATCAACAAGCATCTCCTGTTTCCCTCTACCGGAAGTCTGGGTCTTGGATACTGTTTCAGCTGCTGGGATGTGACACATTCCAGAGCAGGGAAGAGGTCAAGGGCTGTACAAGGTTTCATAAGTCCAACTCAAACGAAAGCCTGCATATTAGTGAGATCCTTAAAGAATGGGGTGGGGCGAGAGGGCGGCAGCTGCGCCTTTATATGGACTTAAAAAAACTCTGAATTTGGAAAAAAAATGACAAAACCTGCTCTCTGTAGAGACGGTTTAAATCTACGTTGATGAACAGGTTTCCCTTCCCAGCACCTGTAGCTGCCAATCAATTCCCTTCATTCTCAAACAGATCCTAGAGCCACAAAAGTCCCGTGAATGTTGTTAATTGTGATGCTACGTTGTTGGTGAGTTCCAACACACCATCACCTACAGAAGTTCACACCTCAAACCATGCGATCAAGTTACCAAAAATAAATAAATAAATAAAATAATCAAAAATAAATAAATAAGACTTAAGTAAGATTTGTATTGGGACACTTTCCTAGGAATCTTTGAGCACACGCAGCCCTCAGGTTGTGTGTTGAGCATGCCTGCTAGGGGTTTGAACATGAAGGAGGCGCCATTGTCTACTGGTGGCCCAGACCATACAAGTGATGCCAGGATGTTCATGTGGCTGTTTCTGGGACCAGGCGATAATAGAGCAACCAGGATATTTTGCCCGTGGCCTCTGACTAAGCAGTTCCCACTTTAATTGTGTAAACAATCTAAAAATCCAGGAGTCCCCTTGAGCCAATGTCTAGAAATGACTGGTCACGAAGCCTGTGGCTGGTGTGGCTGCATCCCGTGTTCCCATCAAAGAAGTAAGACTGAGGTCTGGGGGTGGGGTGCGGGGGACGGTTAGCACTTCAGACACAAAGCAGGGACCCCATCCCCAGGGGCACTTACCAGAGCAGAGGCCTAGCAGAAGGAGGAACGCTGGGAGATCCATGAGCTGTGGGCACTGGTGTGGTCTCCAGCAGCCAGCTGCCTGCCCTGCGCCCTGGCACTCTGTCTGGAGCTTGGCTGCCGGCGCTGGAAGCCAGCTGACTCTGCAGCTATTGCCTTACACCACCTGTGTGCATGTGTGACAGCTGAGCTGCCCACAACCCCAAAGCCCAGGGAGCCACTCAGGGGCCTTGGCCTACAGTCACACCTCGCTTTAAAGGAGCACTATAGTCATGCTGGATGTAAGATACACGAACGTTCACATGTTTCATGAGTTAGATGCTTACTGTTTTGTGCTGAAGAGCAAATCCTAACCCTCACACTTGCTAGCTAAATATAGGCGAAATAAGAATAGCAAAAAAAAAGCTCTACCACTGGATGACATCCCCAACCTTACATATGGGGTTCTGAAATTACATTTATTTGCTTGCTTGCTTGCTTATCTATCTGTCTGTCTGTCTGTCTATCATCTATCTATCTATCTATCTATCTAT
>LOJH01016588.1:11824-22749 GCA_001685095.1 Ellobius talpinus
AGCACACATGCATTGCTGGCTGAGCACTAGCACACATGCATTGCTGGCTGAGCAGTACATGCATTGCTGGCTGAGCACTAGCACACATGCATTGCTGGCTGAGCAGTACATGCATTGCTGGCTGAGCACTAGCATATATGCAGTGTTGGCTGAGCACTAGCACGCATGCATTGTTGGACTAGCACACATGCATTGCTGGCTGTTCTTCATTGTGGATGTGATACAGCCCTCAAGCTCCTGCTGTTGATTTCCGTGGATGGACAGTAACCTGGCGCTGTGAACTAAAGTAAACCCTTCCTCCCTTAGGTATTTTATCACAGCAACAGGGAGGTCAACCAAGGCCTCAGAACTTCTTTGTGTTGTTTCAGTTTTGTGAGACAGGGTCTCTCTCTGTGGTGCTCAGGCTGGCCTTGAACTCAAACTCTCAAACGCAAGGCTCTGACCTCAGTCTAGGAAGGGCTAGGTTTACCCTAAATCCACCCCCAAACCCAGAAGTACTGTGCTAATTCTGGAGTGTTCCTTTGGGGTGCTGGTTCTGGGAACCCAATCAGCTCGTCATTTGGTGAAGCCCAATTGAACAGCAGCCACACAGGCTGCTGTCTGACAACAGCTGCAGATGGGTCCCCAGGTCTCTGATCTCCTCAGCTGATGCCGAGTAGAGAACAGAAAGGGGTCCTTTTGAATTCTTCCCAACCTATAGATTTGTAAGCAGATAGATGTGGCTGTTTTGAATTATTTTAGCCCTAACAAAAATTGAAAATGTGGCAGTGACTTCAGGACTGGCTGGGAGGTCTTCAGAGAAATGTTAGTGAAAGCATCATTGCTCTTTATTACTGTTGTTGCTGTTGTATATTTATTGTGTGTGTGTGTGTGTGTGTGCCTGTGCGTGCAGTACCCTCAGAAGTCAGGAGAGGGAGTCAGATTCCCTGGAACTGGAGTACAGGCCACCATGAGCCACTTGCTGTGGGTGCTGGGAAGTGAACTCAGGTCCTCTGGAAGAGCAACCGGTGCTCTTAACTGCTGAGCCATCCATCTCTCTAGTCTTGTTCTTAACTTATTAGTCAGGGATTCCTGAGGAAAATGTTACTGGGACACAAACAAAAGTTTGGCAACATTGTCGCCTGTGGTTGCAAGGAGAATGAAATGAGGGCCTACCTGAGGGGATTGTTTCTGGAATGGAATGGAAGGTACTGCCTGGTTTCCCACAGTGCTTGCAGTGAAACAGCATCCAGAGGACAGAATCCTGAATGCTGCCAGGTCACTCCAAAGGCAAAGTCAAGGGCTTAATCATACAACTGTTGACTGCCCAGGGGTGCTTAAGGGATCACTTCATAGACCTTTTAAGCACACATGAGGCTTGCAAGCCTTAAGAGTCCCATGGAAGCTTTGGGGGGTTCTGAGAGAAAGAGGGGCATGCATTCTGCCCAACAGAGTTGATTAGAAATCAATTCATATGGTTTTAGTTTTCTAATGAATTATGATCTGCTAGGACTGAAAGGAATATTCAGACTTTCGAATCTCAAATATCTAAGAGCAGAACACCATCTAAGAAAACTCTTGGGGGAGGATAAACAAGTCTGCCCTAAATGCTCCTTTGGGGTCTTTCTTTTACATATTCATAACGCCTACAGACACAGCATGGCTCCGAAGAGCTGGTTTTTTGTGGAAGGAAAGTCTACACCTGTCTATGATCATAAGTAGCAAAAGCAGACAGAAACTTCTCATCTCTAATCCCCCAACTCTTTGTCTGAAAAGGAGAGATATGCTGTGACGCCATTGCTGGCTGTTGCCCGGGAGACCCCACCTTCATCACAGGGCAGCTCTTGTCCCTCCCCAGCTTCCCAGAGCCTGTGGCACCTCCGTGGCTCCCAGGAGCCCCAATTCCTTTGTTTAGATAGACAAAGCTCAATTATTTGGCCCGTCTGTGAGTCAGCAGTACACTCTAGATTTCCACTTCAAGGTCTTGGACCTTGGGCCTGATTCTAATTCTGCAGGGAATGCACTGTTTAAAGGCCCTCAGGTGGGTGTGAGTGCAATTGCAGCTAGAGGAGAACGTAAAGAACTTATTTTCTGTGGGATAATTGTGGATAATTTTTATATATTATAAAAAATAATAATAATTTTAAGGATAAGCCTTAAAATATGGCTGAGGATTCTTGTAAATCCTTGTAGGGCCCACAGGTCTACTCCTCCTCCCGGAGCTCATATTGAGGATGCTTGCAGTTTCTGGCAAAACGTCTTGTTTGTTCCTGTGCTCCCTCTGCCCCGGCTGGGGGTTAGCTATAGGGCTGTGGTTTA
Source organism: Ellobius talpinus (assembly GCA_001685095.1). Taxonomy (NCBI): domain Eukaryota; kingdom Metazoa; phylum Chordata; class Mammalia; order Rodentia; family Cricetidae; genus Ellobius; species Ellobius talpinus. Next base: position 14,123 of record LOJH01016588.1, read on the forward strand.
TTCCTTCTTGGGCCTGGTAATTTCCCACCTGCCTGGGGGGATTTCCATTGTGCAGCAGTTAGGTATACAAGGCTTTTTCTAAGCGTGAATATATGGCATTCGGCATTCTCTCTTCACCCACGTCTCTTGTGTGTTCCTCAATCTCCAGGCCCTTGTCTGGCTCGCGATCCGTACAGTATCACGAACTATACCGTAACACAGGTGTTATAAGTCCTCCCAAGAGAAGGCAGATCCAGCTGCACTCCTTGGAACAGTGAGGCCTCCATGACTTGCTTTTAACAGACTGGCCATGGTAGACGTGGTTACTGTATGTCCTGGCTAGTTTTACATCAACTTGACTCAAGCTAGAGTTATCTGAAGGAAGAGAACCTCAACTGAGAAAATGCCTCCTTAAGATCCAGCAGGAGGGCATTTTCTTAATTAATGATTGGTGAAGCCCATTGTGGATGGTGCCATCCCTTGGTTGGTGGTCCTGCATTCTGTAAGAAAGCAGGCTGAGCAAGCTATGGGGAGCAAGCCAATAAGCAGCACCTCTCTATGGCATCTGCATCAGCTCCTGCCTTCGGGTTCCTGCTCTGTTTGAGTTCTTGTCTGGACTTCTTTTGATGATGAACAGTGCTGTGGAGATATAAACCAAATAAACCCTTTCCTCCCTGACTTGCTTTTTGTCATTGTCTTAGTAGGGTTTCCATTGCTGTGAAGACATTCCATGACCATAGCAACTCTTATCAAGGAAAAACATTTAATCTGATGTCTTACATTTTCAGAGGTTCAGTCCATTATCATCATGGTGTGACATTGTGGTGGGCAGGCTGACATGGTGCTGAAACTGAGAGTCCTACATCTTGATAGACAGGCAACAGGAAGTGGTCTGAGATACTGGGCTTGACTTGAGCACATATGAGACCTCAAAGCCCACCTCCATGGTGACACACTTCCTCCAACAAGGCCATACCTCCCTTTGAGGTTCCCTTTTCTTTCAAACCACCACAGTCATGGTGTTTCATCGTAGCAATAGAAACCCTAACTAAGACACTACATGTCTTTTCAAACAAGGCCACAGAAGGGGATGCAGCTTTTGCATTCTTCTCTTTGCCATTGGGTTGTCAGCCTTTGGATCTAGCCACTGCCGTGTAAGGATGCCAGGAAGCTGTAGAGAAAGGACCTGTGGAGATGCATATGTCTCTCGACCATAATGATAAATGGGGGGAATCAAGTTACAGAGATGAAAGACCTGGGTATAGCTCTATGGACAGAGTGCCCACCTGCTACCCGTGAAGCCCTGGGTTCAAACCCCAGGACTATATAAAGCAGGCCCTGGTGGTACACACCTACAGTCCCAGGACTCAGGACGTGGAGACAGAGACTGAAGTTCTGGGTCATCCTTAGCTACATAGTGAGTTGCAGGCCAGTCAGGGATATATGAGACCCTGAAAAGAGACAGGTGGGGGTGGGGGAGGCAGATGATCAGACAGAGTGTATTTAAACACAAAGCTGATGCTTTGTAATTGTAAAAGTAATGTTTTTAATAATAGAAGTATTAATACACAGCTCATATCCATGCCCATATGGGTGGCCCAGTTAAGCCTGGTGGGTCACAAAGGAAAAAAAAAGACATGAAAATGGGTTGGGGACTTCTGTGACAGAAGGAGGGGACTGTGGGGGCAAGAGAGGAATTAGACAGGAGGGTGGGTGACCAGAGTGCATCACATACATGTGTGACACAGGCAAGGAACAAAACTCATTTGTTTAAAAGTAAATGAAAAAAAGCTGATGTTTTATATTATGTACGGATACATACGTCTGAATAAAAGTGCAAAGAAGTCAATAGGAATGATGAACATGAGATTCAGGAAGTGAACACAACAATAGGAGCTGTTTATTCTGTAATAATCAAATTAGAACCAACTTGAAAAAGGTTTCTCCTTAAGAAGGTAGCAAGGAAGGGTGGCCTCACCCTGATGGAGATATGACCTTTGGAATGTCAGCCAGAGGGAGTGACTTGCTGCAGACGTAAGTCCTGCCTTTGATGAGCAGATGAAAACTCATTCGGTTTAACATTCAACATCCTGATGCGTTTATAAATAATTCCAATAGTAACCTTTTTCATTGGGAAACACCTGTATGGTGCCAGCTCTGATTACTCCCTGTGGATATTGCTTAGCTCAAAATTAATATATCATACTTTCAAGAATGACAGACTGTGGGCTGGAATAGGAGAAAACAGTAATTTATAGGATGGAGTAATTACTGGAGAATCCAGGTACTATTTACTGACTTTCTTCTTTGTTCTCAAGCCAACAAAATTATCGAGTCCACATTCCAGAGTCCTTTATTAGCCTTAATCTTAGGTTGTCTATCAAAAACAATACTGTTGTGGATTAATAAACACCACAAACCCATAATAAAGCGCGCAGGCTCTTGGTCTTCCCAGGTAATAAGTGAGCTCAGCTGAAGCATTATCAAAGTGACTGACTGGCGGCCCTTTTTTCGCGGCTGCTCACTCTGCCTGGGACGGCCTCGCTGGCTGCGCTACCAGTAACATCCACCAGGTGGCAGAACCTCCACGACTGCCAACCCCAGCGGCCTTAGTATGTAGAATTTGAGGGGATATTGAATATGATCTGGGAGTCACAGACAGAGAGGGAGCCCCAGCAAGGCTGGGCTACTCATGTCATATCATAGACACAGCAGCAAGGCCAAGCATCTGTTCCCACAAGGCTGAATACACCTGTGTCTCATCTTAGACGTCCTAATGTATCAAACACAACAGTTCCCACCATTAACGGACAGGGATGAGGCAGACATGAGCTTTCAATAATGCTCTCAAACCAATTCACTTGTGCCCTGTTTTCTAGAAGAAATCGCTTAGCTTTTCATTGTTGACTTGTTCTCTGCTTCCCAGGTGGTCACAGGCAGCTCCCTCTGGGTTAGTAACTTTAAAAAACTTTGGCCAGATGAACTAAGTATTATTTCTCAGTTTGTGTTTCAACAGGTAATATAACTTACCATCCACTTTGAATGTTAATATGTGACCTTTAAATATCTTTTTAATTAAAAGACAACATCAAAATTACATTTGTCAATCTTATACAACATGTTTTTGAAATATGGGTACATATTAGATTTTCTAACTTACTGAAATTAGCATATTACTTCACTCTTTTGGGGAAGTAAAATCTCTCCTTTTTCAATAAGATAATAGTAAATTACATGGTAACTCATGTAGTTCAGACTGGCCTCAAACCTGTGATTCCCCTCCTGCCTCAGCCTCCCAAGTGCTTTGGGATTAGAAGTATTAGCTATCAGGCTAGGTGGGAAGGTTTAAGAAAAATCTCAGCAATTCCTAAGAATACAGTACTGTGCTCCCGGGTGCTGTACAATAGAGCTTACTTCTTCTGAGTAACTGCCCTTGTGTGTTTTGGTGGAGGTCAGAGAGCAGCCTTGGGTGTCAGGTTTAGCCTTCCACCTCCTTCGGACAGGGTCTCTCTTGTTTCTGGTGCCATGATTTGTACTCCAGACTAGCTGCCTGCAAGTGTCCTAGCCATTTGGTATCTACACTTGTCATCTCAACACGGGAATGCTGGGCTTCCAGGTAGGCGTTGCTGCATCCCATGTTCTGTGAGCAGCTGGTGTGTTTATCCACGGAGCCTTTCCCCTGGCCGACATTCTGTGTATCTTTAACCATCATTTTCTCATTCCCCCTCCCCACTCTCTACCCTACCAGCTCTTGCTAACTTTCTGGGACTCCACATCTGAGTGAGATAGTGGGGTTTCTTATGCACTTGGTGGATGTCACATAAAATAACATCCTCCAGGCTCACTCAGATCGTCATTTGTGGTTGCATTCAGGGCAAGCTCATTGCAGGAAACAGACATATTTAAAAGGTGCTCAGAAATCCCAGCTCACTATTGCTAATAGTCTACTGCAAACACCTCCAACTATTTGGCAAGCGAGGGAAGCCTTTTTTCCTCCTTCATTTCCATAAAATCTCATCCCTTACTTCTAATTTCTATCCAAGTCTTTTCCAGGTTTGCTCCTGCTCTAGCAGAACAGAACTGATAGAATGAATCTACATTAAAGGGGGATTTTTAATACAGGCTTACATAATTTGGTCTGGGTAGTCCTACCATGCTGTCTTCATGGGGGAGAAGCTGAGAACCAATCATTGCCCAGTCTCTGAGGCTGGAGGCCTGAGCCGTCACGATCTGCTCTGAAGGCCTAGAGGATTCCTGAAGAGCCATGGATCTTCAGTTCACATTGGAAGCCTAAAAAAGGTTCTGATGTCAGTGAATGCAGCAGCAGCAGCAGCAGTAGGGTGGATGAACTTCCCAGGGACACTCGAAGGCAATAGAGCGAAAATCTTTTCTCTGGGACCTGATTTTATCTGGGTTACTATTGGGAGGTGCCACCCACATTCAGGGGGGGCTCTTCCACTTCAGTTAATAGAACCATGAAAATCCAACACAGGTAGCTGATGGTGGATTCCAGCCAAGTTGACAAGATTCACGGCAAGAGGCAGAGTGCATGGGACGCTGTCTTATAGCCATGAGTCTCCGCCCATCCTTGCTCAGTCACACTGAGTGTTTCACTTAGAAGAAGCAACAGACCCACTAACTTTGTATTTGTTTTCTTAGGGAAACAATTCCACTTGTTCTTGAGATTTAATTGTTCAGTGATTTCTATTGCTTCCCAGCATCAGCCCAGCAGGCCTTCATTGGTGAGCCTGTAGCTCACACTATAACACAATAATTAAATATATTAACCCCTTCACGTCAGCTCACACTGTGTTCAACCCGTTACAATTCTGTGGGGTGCTGGGAAAAATTACTCCATCCATATAGACAGTTAAAATTTGCTTTACTGTGCTGTCTCCATGTCAATTCTGAAATGTCAGTTTCATCTCTGCTATAAGTGGCAAAACTGAGGTCCAAGTTGTGAAGTGATTTCACTAAATATCTTATGTGCTGAGAGTAGAAAAGGAGACTTAAAAAAATTCTATCATGGGCTAAATTTTGGAGAAAATATCCTATTAAAATGGTCAGAGGTTTTTTTTTTTAAAAGAAAACTTTTATAAAAAGATACATTCAAGAACACCGAACTACTTCATTTTTATGAATCTTAAAGTATTAGCAAAATAAAAATGTATTTAAAGCACAAAAGGACATGGAATCTTACAAAATTATATCCATTCTCTATATTAAACTATCTTATTTATTTATTTATTTATTAAAAATTTCCACCTCCTCCCATCCTCCCATTTCCCTCCCACTCCCTGTATTAAACTATCTTTTGTATGGGGGTGGAGAGATGACTCAGTCAGTAAAGTCCTTGCCACCCACACTTGAGGACTTGAGTTTGGAGCCCAGGACCCACATACAAATCTGTGCATAATGGTGCCTGCCTTCACCCAAGTGCCGAGGAGCAGGGATAGCGGATCCCTGAGCTCCAGGTTCCAGGAGGGACTCTGTCTCAAAACTAAGGTGCTATCTAAGCATGGTTTCTGCCTCTATGATCAAACACTGGCCAAAATCAACTGGGGAGCGGTGTGTGTGTGTGGGGGGGGAGGTATTTGGTTACAGTTCACAAATAAGGGGAGCCAGGGCACGAACCTGGAAGCTGGCACTGAAGCACAGGTCACGGAGGAGGGCTACTCATTGCTTTCTCATACAACCCCGGAGCACCTGCCCAGGGTGGCACGCCGCCCACAGTGCGCTGGCCCTCCTACATCAGTCATTAGTCAAGAAAATGCTCCAGAGACATGTGGGCAGGCCAATCTGCTGGAGGTGACCCCTTAACAGAGGTTGCCTCCCCCCAAGTGACTCTAGCTTGTGCCAAGGTGACAGAAACTAACAAGCACACGTGAATGGTCCTAGAGGCAGACCCGACACTGACTTCTGACACTGCATGTTAGGGACATGTACACACAGGCATACAGCACACACAGAGACACGCAAACCAAACAAAATAGATTCTGATATATTTTGTATCGTGAGTTCTTTTTTGCTTCCCATGTCTGCCTCCACTGGTTCTAAAATCCTGTGATGGTAGCCACACATCTACATCTATTCTGGTGATAAGAACCGGAAGCTAACACTGAGATGTTGCCAGGTAGAAATATATTTTCAGCTGGGCAAAACTTTCAGTCTCCCATAGTCGGCAGAGTAGCCTGTTCCTACCAGACAAGCCAGTGATTATAAAAGTGGAATTTGGCAGTTATTTTAATGATCGTGGGAAAGGCACACATTGCAGGTTTATGGTCAGAGAGTTATAGGAATGAACCACGAAACATGTTATGGTCGGTCAACTCTTGGAACATATGGAACAATGAAAACTGGGGTGTGTAAACACCAAGGTTATAGAGGAAGAACAAGTCAGAAAAACAAGCTGCCCTTCAGCTTGAGACATGCTTAGAGACTAGCATTATGTTTAGCTAGGAAAAGGAAGAAAAGCATGGGGTCAACTGACTCTTAATAATCCACCAGAGCGTAAAGATTAACAGCAGCTACTGGACTACGTCCTAAACCATACAGGTCTCAGTGCAGTGAAGTGTCTCCTCCGGTCTGGCCAAAGGACCGCTCTTCCAAAGTTCTGGCTCTCTGCTCCACCCACAGATCAAGTTCACCGGAGGAGGAGAGTCTCCCGGGGATGGAGGGAATGCTGGGGGTTCTTACAGGCCCTCAGGACACATCCTTTAGCCATAGGCTATGAGGTTGCCCTGGAATCTTTTTTGGGGGTTCCCAGTGGTGACTGAGTGGCTGCTGGTGGAGGGGCTCAGCACAAGAGCAGATCACTTGGACTGTCTGGTGGCACTGAATGTCATCTTTCTTCTTGGTGCATAAACGGAAGTTAAGTGCGTGGCAGCTCTTCTGGGTTAAAGGATACACTGTGGCTTACTTCTTACATTGTTTTCCTCTTCTGTCTTCCAACCATGAGTCTGCCGTGCAGGTTTACGGGTTCTGGGAAACTGAATCAGGAGGAAACTAGAAAGCCCAAGGACAAGAAGCCTTTCAGATTTTAGAAGTGTAAGCCATTTCTCAGAAAGCCCCAAAAGTGTAGCCCTATAAGTAAGTTTTCACAGTGGAATGAAAGCCAAAATAATACATGCAACTTCTGGATTGTGCTTTTAAGAGGAAACGAGAACCCCTCCTTCAGCTCTTTTTGCAATCAGGAGAGTGGGGGTGAGCACGAGCCATCTGGGTGTTAGAGATGAGGGCAGTCTGACCAAGAAGAAAGAGAAACCTGGGCCTTCCGTCGCAGCGTCACAGAAAGCTATCAAGGAGAATAGTCTAACTGGTGTTAAAGCCGGTGGACTCCATTTCCTATCTGCTGGGGTGGGTTTGCTTCCCAACGCCTTGGTCTCTCAGCTCTCCGAGTCCCTTTCAGGCTCTGCCCTCTTCCCTACTGTAATTAACGAGATCAGGTTCAGGTTCAAGGGACGGTTTGTTCTGTACGTTCCTTCTCCGCTCTCTGAGACCTGCAGTTCTCAGCTATGTGCTCCGTAATAGCATCACACAATGCTCTTTGCTGAGCTCCGTTCTCTCTGCCAAGCTCTTGGGCAGCCAGTCACCTGCCACTCCGCCGTCCCAAAACTACAAAACTAATTAGGCTCGAAACCTCTGCGCTTCTTCTATTCGGGCTGTAGTTCCGTGTTTCTGCCTCTCACTTTTGACTGTTTGGTTGCATAGTAGATTGAGGCCGTTTATCACCTGCAGAAAACTCTACTCACGGGCTCTCACGTAAAACTACCAGGGCTGGGGGGTTACAAACCTCCGGAAAACAAATACTCTCGTGACACAGCCACTCTTAGAACCATCTGGACCTGGACAGGGCAGATCCAAAAGCTGATACCAGCCGCACACACTCTCCCCATAGGAAAGCTACCTCTGGGTTATGGAGCTGTTACTGGGGTTTGAGAAAACAGTGCCTCCTAGCCGGAACCCAGGTTTCAACGCAGGGTACTAGAGAGATCCTGCAAGGATCCCAGCTGCATCTTCCCTAGAGCGCATAGCTAAAACAATTGGGACAAGCTTTGTTTAGACAGCATCTTGCATCTGACATCTGAGAGGGCGGGACTCAGAAAAGCTGTGTCCTGGAGTGACTGACAGTAACCGGAGGCGCTGGGCCTCTATCCTGTGGGCGCATGGGCTCTGAGCGCTCTCTTGAGATCCAGGGTTAATAACAAGAATACAGTTGAGTGTGGTGGCGCATCCCTGTAATTCCAGCTCCTGAGAAGCTGAGGGAGAGGATTGCCCCAAGTTCAATGCTAGCCTAGACTGCATAGGAATATCTTATTTCAACAACAATAATAAAATTCAACTAAACAAACATGCACCAACTTAAAAACAACAACATCAGGAATACAAACTGTAGATATGATACATTGAGCTCTAAAGGGCAAAGGATCAGAGCTGTCTTCCAGACATTAGAACCAGGGCTCAAGGGTATGCCAGACCAAGAGCAAGAGTGAGGGAGTTCCAAATTCTCAAGGTACACTACTAGCAAAGCTTATTCTACAGTAGAATTGTAGTATGGGAGGGGGGCGTCCCGCCACCCAGCTAGCTTAACCCCTGAAATAGCCACACAGAAATTGTATTAATTAAATTACTGCTTGGCCCATAAGCTC
>LOJH01016589.1:11208-22748 GCA_001685095.1 Ellobius talpinus
AGAGAGAGAGAGAGAGAGAGAGAGAGAGAGAGAGAGAGTAGGTGGAGTCAAGGACACACTATGTAGCTGCCAAAGGAGAAAGACTCCACTGTAACCTTACCAGTAGGACACAGCCTTGTGGTGATACACAGATTAATGGAAATGGGTTAATTTAAGATGTAAAAGCTACCTAGGAATATACCTAAGCTATTGGCCAAACAGTGCTGTATTAATATAGTTTCTGTTTGATTATTCACATCTGGATGGTCAGGAAACTAAGGAGCAGTCTCTGCTTACATAATTGTGCCAAAATGGACCAACTACATCCACATAAAACCTGAGAGAGCTTGAGAAGGAATTCTAGACCCCAAAGAACAGAGTTAAGGCCAGATTCTTGGTAGCAGAATGTTTTCAGATAGGCTCTGTTTGCTAGAAGCAGAGGAGTGATTGATTCCTTGAAGTGAAGACTTCCTGACTCAGCATTAGCAGCAAAAACTGCATGGATTCTCTAAGAGCCAGCTTCCTGGTTTATACTTGCAGCACAAATAGCTCTGGCTCTTTTGGAAGGCCCTGCACTTAAATGAGTTTGTGAACAGTGTCCACTAGTTGCTCAATGATGGCATAGACCCACTGAGTCCCTGGAACTGTGGCAGTGAACATGGCTCACAAAGGCAGAACATGCCTCTGCTTTGTTGGACTGTGTGGAGCAAACATGCAGGGCTGCAGAACTGGTCCTGGCCATGCCTGCCTAGCATTAAAAAAAAGGTGCTCCTTGTCAGAAAATGATTAGAGATATGCAATAAAGAAAGATTCAGATGAAAAAGACCTCTAAATAGGGTAGGTCACAGTGTTGGATAAATGTACATGGGCTTCTGAGACAGAATAAAGGGTACAAAAAGTCATAGACTAAAGGCTGAGCAAGGTATCCCTCCACATGGAATGGACTCCAAAAGCCAGATCATGCACAAGGGGTAAATCCTGTTCCTACTGCCAGTGGCCCCAGAGACTGCCCAAGCCATAGAACTGTCCCTCACATTAAGAGTGTCTAATCAGGTCTTATGTGGGTTCCCCAGCTGTCAGTCCAGAGTCAGTAGACTCTTAACTTGCTCGGGTCAGCTGTCTCTGTGGACTTCCCCATCATGATCTTGACCTCTTGACCATATAATCCCTCCTCCCTCTCTGACTGGACTCACCCTTTGTCTGAAACTTCACCCAGGCTTAGCTGTGGATCTTTTTCTACATCTGAGAAGGAGGAAATCTTAAAGGAAGAAAATATGCTCATGTTTTATTGTTACAAGTATAAAATTCTCTAAAATAATTACAAATATTGTAAAAATTAATGGAATGAAAACACAATATTAAGAATCAATGAAACAAAATATTAGTTCTTTAAAAAGATAAAGACAAGATAAGTAAATCTTTAACCAAACTCCCAAAACAAACAAGCCACAAATTATTTAAATTAGACATGAAAAATAAGTCATTAAGTGTACCTTAACAACATATATCCCATTAAATTGGGAAATCTAAAAGAAATGGATATGTTTCTACATATTACTAGTAAGAATTAAAGCAAGAGAAGACAGTTTAAATAGAGTTCTAACAAGAAGTAAGATTTAAAGAGCAATTAAAAATCTCCAAACTAAAATAAAATCCAAGCCCAAATGGATCCACAGATGAATTTTAGCAGAACTTCAGCGAACAAATGTCACTGCTCTCCAAGCTACTGTATAAGATGGGAAAATAAAGTCACATTACCAAACTCTTTATGATGCTAGTTGTGACATGTCTGTTGTCTACTTGTGTCTAAATGACTTTCCTTATATGACTTATATTTATTTTCAAGTTTAATTCTGATAGTATTCTGAATAGATTATTCCATAATTCTTTAATAAATTATAAGTACCTTAAATATTTATTATTTCAATGTTGATTATTTAATTTATAACAAGAAATTGCTCACAGGTGTCAAAGAGTGGATCTTATAATCTTTCTAGAAATAAATATCTTTCAGCTACTCCAGTGACCATGAATAATATTTCCTATGAAGAATAGTAAAGGAATGCTGACTTTTTTTAATGTATTTTTATGAGGCCAGGGTGACACATCACTAGGGATTCTGTTCAAGTCTCTGCCTTAGAAGAGAATTTGACAGACACTACATTTTGGGAAGTATTAATCTTTTTTATATCCCAGAGGGAAAGGAGCTATTGAAAATATTATGACTCCCTTTATCCAAATACTCTAGATTGATTTTTATGCACCTACACTTAACTCATAGACATAAAATTGTAAAATACAAAATTAACTAATTCTAATTCAGCAAGTATTTACTGATCAACTTCTTTGCAAAAGATGCACATCTAAGATCTCATAACACAAAATCTATAAAGATAAAGTCTGTCCACTTTAGGGTTTACATTATAGAATATTGCTTTTATTGAATATTATGTAGTATTTAATAAAATTATAGAATCCTGCCTTTTGTGAAACCATGTCATATCAGAGAACATACTTTAAAATCAAAATGGTAGAAGAGACAGCAAACACTTTTATTCAGAAATATCTCTTGAAATTTTATTTCCTAATATTATTTCATAAGGACAAAATTGCTTGATATGAAGGAAAATGTTGAAAACATGAAGAATAGTGGGTAGCTCAGAAGATAAAACCAGAAATGGTGACATATTTCATCACAAAATATTACAGTTCCAAGATGACATGCATTATGTGAGTCGAGGGTGATGTCTGCGCTGTGGGTAATGGTTGTAAGCTCTGTGGTCACTATGGAAAATTCTAATTTTCTCAATATTCCAATCATATCCACCATGCATTCCAACCAGGTTACTTCTAGGCATGTGCCCAAAGCCTGAAAGAGACTCAGAGACATTTGTCCAAATATGTTGACAGAGGAATGGCAGTGATGAGAGAGAATGAACCCATGTGTCCATTGACAGATGAATGCCCAGACAGGCAGGTTTACAAACTTAAAAATAATTCTATTCAGCATAAAAGTAAATGAAATGCTAATTCATACTTAAAGGCAGATGAACCAGAAACACATTAGATTTAGTGAAATAGCCTAACAATATATACAAAATGAAAGTATTTCATGCTTTTCTTTTTTTGAGATATTTAGAACAGTGAATTTATGGAGAAGGGCAAAATAATGACTTCTAGGGGAAAAACAGGGATAATTCTTGAAAAGAGTACAAAGTTTCATATTACAGTGAAGTAAAGGAGATGTCCAATGATGATGACTATATAACAATGTGAATGTAATTAATACCAATGAATTATGCATGTGAAACTTAACTTTGTTATGACCACCTTTGTGACATAGAATGTCCTACATTCATGCTATAATTCCAGCCTCTAATACCAGCAGATATTCTCTGGGAGCTGGCCTGCTAATCCTGTCAGGAAAACAGGTAGGTTAAGTGCACCCCTTACCTCTCCCCCCTCAGCTCCAAATTCAACTGTACTTATTTTTACCATGCATCACTTTATGCCATCCCCCAGATCCAGCAGGTATCCCAGCTAACTCACAGGCCACTCCGAGCAGGGGAGCAGTTGGCAGGCTAACAGCAGATGTTCATGTCTCCAAATTCAATTCCTCCCCTCTCCATTCCCAGGTCTGTTAGTGGAACACCTGCTGTGGTATCCACTTCTTTTCTGATCACTATCTCCAAGGGTCACTTAGAACTTCTCCAAACTCTCTCTTCCACACTAATTGGTTTATTCCAGCCCCCCAAACTCAGCATACATTTCCTGGGAACCTAAAGATCACTCCAGGAAAGGAAGCAGGTACATCTTCCACTCTCTTATCTATCTTATAAATCCATATTTCAGCCTCCTCTCTAGCTCTTCAGTAATCTAAATGCTACTGTCTTTACCCATTCCCTGCCCAAACTCCAATGGATAACACACATTTTCCTCTCAAAATTTACCCCTACCACATTACTTTAAGCCAGACTCCATCTCCACCTGGCATTACCAGGAAACCTGAAAGTTATTTAATTCCAGAAACTAGGTAGGCTTACTGAAGATTTCCCCTCTTCTTATTCTCCACCAAATTCAGTTCCTAATTTCATGCCCAGTTTGTAGCAGAACTCCTTCTTTGGCCTCCCCTTCCTCACTTCCCCTACCTCCAGGAATTCAAAAAGACCTTCCCCAACAATCTTCCTTGTGGCTGCTCATCACTTTATCCCAGCCTCCAAGGTCATCAGGCATTCCTTGGAGATCTGCTGACAAACCTTGCCACAGAAGTGAGTAGGCAAGGGGGCTGGAGAGATGGCTCAGAGGTTAAGGATGCTGACTATTCTTCCAGGGGTCCTGAGTTCAATTCCCAGCAACCACATGGTGGCTCACAACCGTCTACAATGAGATCTGGTGCCCTCTTCTGGCATGCAGTCATACTGTGGAGGCAGCACACTGTATTGTATACATAATAAATAAAATCTTAAAAAAAGAAGTGAGTAGGCAAGCAAGAAGAAATGCGAGCTTCTGAACCCCACTCTTTCTGTCCTCTCTTTCAAATCCAGTCCTCCAGTCTCTACCTTCATCTCTGTAGCAAACTTTCTGTTCTCTCCTAAGTCTCTGCCCCCATTCCCTGGGCCCTGACACCATCCTGGTATAACAGCTTTCTTCTCTCATGTGTGCCCTTCAGTCATCCCTCTCCTAACACTTCCCTATTTTTAAGTGTTACTTCCCCATACCTATAAATGTTTTTACCTGGAACCTCAGGGACCACACCTATCATGATCCCAAAATTCTCTACACACCAACCACATCCCCACGAGAAAAAGAAAGGTTCACAGAAACCAAGAACCAGAGCCATCACTCAACAAAAACAACACAAAATACAAGATACTAGCTCCTAGAGCCACAATCTTGCCAAATCCAGATGCATAGATGCCAGTGTGAAACACAATAGATAAATATCAGGACATATGTCTCCAATACATCCCATCAAACCCACCAATGTAAGCCTTGAGATTTACAACAGCTAATGCACAAAGACAAAAATCTTAAAATAGTCTTCATAAATATGATAGAGGTCCTTAATGAAGAAAAGTATTATATCGCTTAAGGAAATTTATAAAAATTTCTCACAAACAGTAAAAGGAAATGAATAAAACAGTACAAGACCTAAACATGGAAACAGAATCAGTAAAGAAAACATAAACTGAGGGAAATATAGAAATAAAAAATTTAGGAACTTAACCAGGAACCTCAGAGACAAGCCCCTCCAACAGAATAGAAGATATTGAAGATAGAAGCTCAAGCAATGAAGATACTATAAAAGAAATGGCTTCCTTGGTCATGTTAATCTAAAAAATGTTAAAACTTAAAAATTCTTGAACAAAACATCCAGGGAATTAGAGATACTATCAAAAGAGCAAATCTAATAATAATAATAGAGGAGAAAAAACAAAGGTCAGAAGCATAGAAACATTTTCAACAAAATCACAGAAGAAAAGTTTCTTAACCTAGGAAGGAAATACCTATCAAAGTACAAGTAACACTCCAAATAGATTAGACTTGGAAAGAAAGTCCATTTGCACATAATAATAAAAATGATAAATGTGAAGTATGTAAAAAGCTGTAAAAAAAGACAAAGTAACATTAAAAAACAGACATAATAGAATTACACGTGACATTTCAATGGAGTCTTTAAACAGCAGAACAGCCTAGACAGATGTGCTGCAGACTCTAAGAGATCACAGATGGCCAGCCTAGACTATCAGAACCCAGCAAAACTTTAATCACAATATATGGAGAAAATATAACATTCCGTTGGAAAATCAAATTTAAGCAACATCTACCTACAAATTCAGCCTTACAGAGGCACTAAAAGGAAAGCTCAAACCTAAAGAAGTTGACTACACCTAAGAAAAAACAAAGAATAAATGATCCCAGGTCACAAAATCAGAAGAGGAGCTTGTATACACACACACACACACACACACACACACACACACACACTATCTTAAAAATATAGCAATCAACAAAAATTTATCATTGTGAGAAGTGATGTCTGTCAACATCACTTGTTGCAATTCTCCAATAAAAAATGCAGACTTACAGCAAGGATGTAAAAACAAGATCCATCCTTCTGATGCATCAAAAAAACACATGTAAACTTCAAGAAATGCACCACCTCAGGGTAAAAGCATGAAAAAGGTATTTCAAGCGATTGGACCTGAGAAGCAAGCTGCTGTATCTACCTTAATACATAACAAAATAGACTTCAAACCAAAACTAATCAGAAGAGAAGGGGAAGAACACTATATTCATCAAAGGAAAAATCCAACAATGGAACATTTCAATTCTTCACATCTGTACACCAAACACCAGGGCACTGGAGTTCATAAAAGAAATGCTACTACAGATTAAATCACATATTGACCTTCACACAGTGATAGATGGAAACTTCAGTACCACACTCTCGCTAATAGAGAGGTCATCCAGACATAAAATTAAACAGAAAAATCCTGGAGCTTACTGACGTTATAAAGCAAATGGACTGAACAGAACTTTACAGAATATTTCTCCCAAAGACAATAGAATACACCTTCTTTGAAGCACCTTATGGAATTTTCTCTAAAATTGGCCCTATATTTGAACATAAAACAAGTCTCAGCAAATACAAGAAAAACAACATTCTGCATACTGTCTGATCACCACAGATTAAATCTAGATATCAACAACAGAAAGCTTAAAGCTCATAGAAACTGAACAACTCACTACTAGATGAAAGATGACACAAGCTAAAAGTAAAAATAAATCAAATAAAAATAAAATTTTTAATTTATTCTGTTTTTTACATCATGTTTCTTGATCCTATTTATTCCCTATCCCTTTACATCTGCTCTCCACCCCTGCACTCTACCAAAATAAAAAAAAAATTCAATAGAAAAAGAAGGTAGAAAGTAAAATGAGAAAAAAAGGCAAGGAATTAAAAATCTCATCATGAAAGATGCAGTGTGGCCCAACAAGTCACACTGTATATTGTTTTGTTCATACATCTATGCTTGCAAGTGTTCATTGCAGGGTCATTGGTCTGGTTCAAGGCCCCCGGTCTCCACTAGACGTTTGATGCTGAACCCCCACTAGGATTCTTCCTGGGCACTTCCTCTGCCACCCTGTGTTGTCCAGATCCTGCAGCTTTGACTCTGCTGGTCAAGTCCCCCTTCACGTGCTCCAACAGATCATAGATGGGGTGGACGATGGAGCAGGCCAAGTTATAATCATGGGTTTGGGGCTGGGTAGCTGTAGGGTTGGTCCACCAGTTGGGAAATTGGGACGGCATTCCTGTGGACACAATTTCAGGGCTGGTTCTTTTACACGTGCGCTAACAGTGTCGCATCTATTGTGCTGCCCTGGAAAGAAAGGTACATGGCTTGCTCTCCTGAGTATTGCAGCCCACATAGGTGACAGATAGTTCTTCCATTTGTTTGTTTTTGTTTGTTGTTTGTTTTTCTGTGTAGCTTTGGAACCTGTTCTGGAACTCAGTTTATACACCAGACTGGCCTTGAACTAAAAAGATCCAGCCTTTCTCTGCCTCCCAAGTGTTGGGATTAAGGCATGAACCACCATTGCCCGGCAGTAGCTCTCCCATTTGTATGACCACAACGCCATCTCTCCCATCTGCTCCAGGCATTGATGGGTGGGAGAAAGTGCGTCTTTCCCCTATCTATGCTACCACAAGACTGATGAGAAATTGGGCCACTTTCCCAGGTTCATAACTTCTGGGCTGACTCGATCATACCTCTGCAAACAGGGCCGGCTCTATTGTACCTCTCTGGAGAGGTGCAGAGCCTTTTCTCCAAAATGTTGCTACTGGTGGGGGTCAAGAACAGCTCTCCGACTCTCATGAGGACAAGTCCAACTCTTACACCTGCCCCAGATGTTGATGAGCAGTGGGGGAGGAAGGCATCTCTCTCCTCTCAGGGTGCCAGCGTACAAATAGATAATGGGGACAACTCTCCCATGCTCACCATTTTGGGGCTGGCTCTTACACACCTCCACTAACAGGGTAGGTTCTAGTGTGCTACCTTAGCAAGCTGCTGGGTTTGCTCTCCCAAATGTTGCAGTTGGTAGGGGTCAGGGAATGGCTCTCCCATTCTTATGGCCATGGGGCCAGCTCTCCCACCCACCTCAGGCATTGATTGGTGGTGGAGAGAGCATCATTCCCCTGCTTCTGCCACCACAAGGCAGATGAGAAGTAGGGACATCTCTCCCACGCTCTCAAGTTTGGAGCTGGCTTATACACACTTACACAAACAGGGTTGGCTTATTGTGTTGCCCTAGAAAGATACAGGACCTGCTCACCCAAGTTTTACAGCTAGTGGGGGTCAGGGACAACTGTCCTGCTCTTATGATCACAATAACAGCTTTCCTACTTGTGCCAGGCTTCATATATACTGGGGGGAGGCATGAGGGCAGCTTTCCCCCAACCATGCCGCAACGGGACAGATGGGCAGTTGGGACAGTTGTCCTGTTCTGATAATTTCAGTGCTGCCCTGGCCGGGTGCAGAACCTTCTCACCCGAATGTTGCAGTTGGTGAAGATCAAGGATAGAGCTCCCACTCTTGTGATCACAAGGGGAGCTCTTCTATCTGCCCCAGGCATTGATGGGCAGGGAGGATGGTTTCTTTTCCTCCCCCATGCTGCCACAGACAGATGAGAAATTGCAGCCACTCTTCCATGCTCACAATTTCAGGGCTGACGCACCCACAACTCTGCTAACAGGATTGACACTATTGTGCCTCTCTGGAGAGGATGCAGGGTCTGCTCTCTTGAGTGTGGCAGCTATTAGGCATCAGGGACAAATATCCTGGTCTTATGACCACAGAGACAGCTCTCTGACTTCCCTAGACATTTCTTGGTGAGGAGGGAGAAGGGCAGCTCTACGACTCCATGCCACCACAAGACAGATGGGTAATGGGGGCTGATCTCCCATGATCACAGTTTCAGGGCTGGCTCCCCCACACCTGTGCTAGCACGGTTGACTATTGTGTTCCTCTGGCAAAGTGCGAGGTCTGCTCTCCTGAGTGATGCCACAGGTGAGGGTCAGAGACAGCTCTCCTGATCTTCTGACCACAGGGCCTGCTCTCACCTGGCTCAGGTGTTGATGGTGGCTGGGGCGGAGGCAAAGGCATCTCTCGCCAGCCCATGCTGCTATGTGGCAGATGAGGTGGCAGATGAGGAGTACTTTAGTGTTCCCCTCCTGGCATCCTCAGGGATGGCTCACCTGTGCTTCCATCAACAGGGTGAACTCTGCTGTGCTGCCCAGAAAAAGTGATTGATTTGCTTTACCAAGTGTTGCATCTGGTCAAGGGGTTAGCTCACTCACCCTCTCAGCCTGCTCCCTTATTCTCCTCTTGTCTCTTTCAGATAGTCCTCTGCCTACAGGACCTGAACCATTCTCTCTCTCTCTCTGCCTCATAAGACACCTACCATACTTCTGATCATTCTAATAGTGGTTTTCTGACTGGTGCTACAAGGTACCAGGTAACTCAGTGTTTTCTCTTCAGAGCTTGGGTGAGCACACCCTGGCCTGTGTGTGGGTCCCCCTGTCTCACTCAGGTTGCCATGACAGAGAGCTGGGACCGGAGTCCTCATAACAAGGAAACCATTTGGCTGTGTTCCTTCTACCCCAGCAGCATGGAATGAGATGGGCACCTTGGTCAAATTCTGTTGTTGGTAAGGGCTGGAATTCCTTGACACTGCAAGTTTGTGTTGTCTATCTTGTCTATCACTGATTCAAGTCCAGTTTGGGCCCTATCAGATAGAAGAGTCTGGGGGATATCTTCTGTGTCCAGTACCAATTCAAAATTTTATCAAATTATAAGAAAATTAACATACTAGAACGTACCCAAATTTATAAGACCCAGTGAGACATTTCAAAGAGTCCAGTATTTAGAACTATGTGCCTACATAAAAAAATTGGAGAGATTTTGTTTTATTAACTTAAAAGCACAATGAAAGCTCTAGAACAACAATTAGAAAAGAAAGAAATTATACATCAAAGGAGTAGGTCACAAGAATTAATCACATTCAGGGATGGAATCAGTAAAATAGGAAATATACAATAAAAGAACCATTGGAAAAAAAGAGTTGGTTCTTTGAGAAAAATCAACATAACTAAGGTTTGACAAACTCTTAACGAATGTAACTACAAAAAGGAGAAAGTATATCCAAATTAACAAACTCAGAAATGAACATTGAGACATAAAATTGATACCAAAGAAATCCAGAGAACTATAAAGACACCATTTAAAAGCTGTCTACTTCAACAAATTGGAAATGCAATAGAGAGTTAGTATCCAAAATATATAAAGAATTCTAGAAACTCAATATCAAGTAAATAAATAACCCAATTAAAAATGGGCTACAGATCTAAACAAAGAATACTCAAAAGAGGAAATTCTAATGACTGAGAAACACTTAATGTTTAACATCCTTTGCAAGTCATCAGAGAAATGCAAGTCAAAGCTTCTCTGAGATTTCATCTTATACCTATAAGAAGTTGTAAGATCAATAAAACAAGTGTCAGTTCTTGCTGTTAAGCATGCACATTAAGGGGAAAATCCATCCAATGCTTTTGGGTTCACAAACATGTATTGGCACTAGAAAATAGTGTAGTGACTTCCCATGAAGATGGGAATCAATCTCCCTCATGATCCTGCTTTATAACTACTTCTTGGTCATAAACCCAAAGGCACTTCATCCTATTACAGGAACACTTGTTCAGCTGTGTTCATTACTGCTCTATACATATTAGACAGAAACTGGAAACAACCTAGATTCCTTCCATGAATAAATAGATTTATAATGTGGTATATATATACATAGTGGAATATTACTTAGCCATTAATCAATTGAAATCAGGGAATTCTCAGGTAAATGGTCAAAACCCCCCAAAATAGAGTGAATTATCTCAGATTTGGAAAAACAAAGCTGGTATGTGTTTGCTTATAAATGGATATTAGTTTTTAAGTTAATGATGAGCAAGCTGCAATACATAGAACCACAGACGTGTATATAGTAAGAGACTGGAGGGCAGATAGATCTCCTTATGAAAGGGAAATAGAATAGTTATTAGATAATTATTATATAATGAATGGGGACCAGAACAGGATAATCAAGTATGGAGGGATAGTGAAATGTGGGATTAGGGAGGGAATGTAGGGAGAGACAGGTACATGTAAAGGACATTTAAAGAATAATAATGGAAACCTAAGCTTCCTAAGATATATGCACACACACACAACACACACAGGCAATCTAAACATAATCACCAAATGGAAAAATGGGGAGAAAGAGCCCCAATGGGCAATTGCTTTTCATAAAATGAAGGTTCCAGATTTTAGAATTAGTGGTATGGGAAGTCCTTCTGTATATGGGTTGCTTTTATTGGTTAATGAGCAAAGAAGCTGCTTTTTGCCAATAGCTTAACAGACTATAGCTAGGTTGGAAGATATATATATATATATATCATATATATATATATATATGAGAGAGAGAGAGAGAGAGAGAGAGAGAGAGAGAGA
>LOJH01016590.1:24582-38519 GCA_001685095.1 Ellobius talpinus
TCTGGTGCCCTCTTCTGGCCTGCAGTCATACACACAGACAGAATATTGCATACAAAATAAATAAATAAATTTTTTAAGGAAAGAGTAAAACACACAATCACAAAGTTACTATAAATGTATATTTACTTTTTTTAATAATTTAACTTTTATATGCAATGGTATGAAGATGTCAGATTCCCTGGAACTGGAGTTACAGAGAGTTGTGAGCTTCCATATGGGTGCTAGGAACTGAATCAGGGTCCTCTGGAAGAGCAGCCAGTACTCTTAACCACTGAACCATCTTTCCAGCCCCACATAACTTACTTTTTTAATATGACATTTTCACGTAAGAGTTAGAAGCTCTATAATAAGAAAAGGAAGCCAGGAGGTGGTGGCACACACCTTTAATCCCAGCACTCAGGAGGCAGAAAATGATGAATCTCTGAGTTCGAGGCCAATCTAGTCTTAAGAGTGAATTTCAGGACAGCCAAGGCTAAACAAAAAACCTATTGCAGGGAAAAACAAAAATAAAAACCAAACAAACAAAAGTATAAAAAAATAGCTAATAGAAATAGAAAAATTATTACTAGAAACACCAACAGGCTTCTGTAATATATTTAAACAGGAAAACAGAACAAATGTTGCAGCTTCTGAGGTGACACAGAACCAGGACTACAGAGGACTAAAGAGAAAAGATGGCACCCAAGAACAAGGTATTTTTACAGAAGAGCTAAAGTAAACAGAGCAACAAAGCTCAGTAACGAAAGGCTATGAACGACAGCTAGGAGTCCTGAGATTAGTAAAACATACTCTGAAAGGTGACTAGGATGACATTTCCAGAACAGCTAATGAAGACTAGAACTTAATGAACAAACATAATGAAGACATTATTGAGACATGTTGAAAAATAGGACGCAGGGCCTGCTTGTTTTAAGTAGGCCCTCTCCTATACGTTGTTTCTAAAACCATGAGACAAACATCTTCTCCTTATCTCATGTATTTGGTCACAGCTATGCAGAAGCTATATAATCCAGTACATGTGTAGTTTCTTAAAATGGTGGTGACACTCTGGGTATGTGTATAGAAATGGAGTTACAGAGAGTGCGGCAGGCTGCAAAGCATTACATGAAGTAATGACTAGAAATGAAAACATAGCAAAGAGACTGACCCAGAAAGTCTTCCTAAAACTTTTTTTTTGAGAAATCAGAGGCAAGTAAGATTTTTGCTTTTCTTTTTTCTTTTTTTTGGTTTTTGAGACAAGGTTTCTCTGTGTAACAGCCCTACCTGTTCTGGAACCAGCTCTGTAGACTGAGTGCGGGACCAAAGGCATACGCAAATTCTTAAGGGACTAACATTCTGAAACAGGATTCACACAGGGACTTCAAATCTGAATACTGAATTCCACAAAGGAAACCAAGGTCGACTTTTGTCATTTTTCAAGACAGGTTTTCTCTGTGTAATAGCCGTGGCTGTCATGGAATTCGCTTTGTAGACCCAGCTGGTTTCAAACTCACAAGAGATTCACCTGCCTCTGCCTCCCCAGTGCTGGGACTAAAGGCATCAGCCACTACACCGGGCTGGAAAGCAAGTTATTATGCTAAAAAGACTGTGAACACTGCTTTAAATTTATATGTATCGCTGACAGCATATGTATAAAACCTTATAACTGTATTATTTCAAAATAGGAAAAGTTAGGCAGTGGTGGCACACACCTTTAATCCTACTCAGGAGGCAGAGGCAGGTGGATCACAGTGAGTTCAAGGTTAGCCTGGTTTACAGAGCTCCAGGACAGTTACAGAGAGAAACAAAACAAAAAACAAAATAATAGTTACATATGCTAGCATCGACACTATACTTCTCTCTTATACATTCATTTACTTATTCTGTTTGTGTGTGGGTATACACATGATTGATATGTCAAGGTCAGAGGACAATTTTTGGGAATCAGTTTTTTCAACCATGCTGGTTCTGGAGAACAAACGCAGGTGATTAGGCTTTGAATTAAGTGCCTTTAGCAACTGAGTCATCTCAATGGCTTAATTTTCCTTATGCATTTTATCATATCAAGATAAAAATCTGACAATTACACACTATTGAATCCATTATTCTAGACCCAAGGTCTCAAAATAAAGTATTTGAGACATACAGATGGGAAGACTTTGAATGGGAGATGGTATACATGTCTATTACAAAGAAACAAATCTTTCAAAACTGTAGAGTACTTAAGAGGGGCTTGGTACCATACATCTATAATCCCCGTACTCAGGAAAGAAAGCAAGAGGATCATCTTAAAAGTCAACCTCAGCAACATTGAGAGTTCAAAGCCAGCCAGGACCACAAGAAATCTTATCTCAAAGAACACAAGACAGACTCAAACAGCTTAAAAAGGAAAGACATTAGAGAAAAATATACACTAAACCAAAGAAGCCTAAACATTATCTACAAAATAGGAGGGCAGAGAAAAGCTATTAATGTAATAGTACTGTTTGAAATAGTTTCATTGCTTGTGTAGTTCAGTGGCAAAGCACCTGTCTAGCAAGTACAAGGTCCTAGGCTCCATCTCCAGAACTACAAAGATACATATGTACAAAGAATAATTTAATAGCATTCCTAGAATTAACACCACAACTTTATTGGGTTTTCAATTTGATTTTTCCAGACAGTATCTTACTATGTAGCTGTCTATCCTGGAATTCACTATGCAGACCAGGTTGGCCTTGAACTCAGAGATCCACCTGCCTCCTGAGAGCTAGGATTAAAAGTGTGCAACACTAGGCCCAGAAATACATTTTTTTAAGATTTATTTATTTATTATGTATACAACATTCCTTCCATGTACAACTGCACAACAGAAGGGGGCACCAGATGTCATTATAGATGGCTGTGAGCCACCATGTGGTTGCTGGAAACTGAACTCAGGACCTCTGGAAGAGCAGTCAGTGCTCTTAACTGCTGAGCCATTTTGCCAGCCCCTAGATCACATCTTTATATAGTCTCTAAGAACCTGAAATGACTGGTCATAGGCATCTTTTTCAGGCTTCTCATATCACTTCCTGCTCTCTCTACTCAGACACCTTGATCTCAAAGGCTGTTCACATAATGTTCATTTTCCCGAACCACTTCTCTATCACTTTACTTCTACATTTATTTTTCAAATTTAACTTATTTCTTCAGATAAGATTTCCTTGGCCATGACTTTCCCATATTCAACTGCTTCTCAGGCGGGCGGTGGTGGCACACGCCCTTAATCTCAGTACTCGGGAGGCAGAAGCAGGCGGATCTCTGTGAGTTCGAGGCCAATCTGGTCTATAAGAACTAGTACCAAGACAGGCTCCAAAAATTACAAAGAAACCCTGTCTCAAAAAACAAACAAACAAAAAAAGAACTGCTTCTCCTGTTGTATACACTCATTGCTTATCTGTACTTATTTTTTACCACCACCACCACCATCATCATTATTATGTCTTTTCCTCCCAAAAGGCAGATGTATTTCGCTCACCATTACATCCCTAAAGTTTAAATATATAGTACTTGGGATATGGCACACTAAGGAAATGACACACTCCTCTGGCTCAAAATACAGATACAGACCTTGTTATTGTAGACAAAGATGCTTACCAAAAGGGATATTTACAAAAGGAAGATAAGTAACTTTAAAGCTTAGGTTTTACAAAAACAATGAGAAAAGGTCCTTTAGGACTAAGGAGATCTCTGAAAAGTTAGCTTGCTTAGCAAGCACAAGGCCCTAGGTTAACTTCCCAGCAATGCTAACAACAAAATAACTACAAAAACCAACTAAGAAAAGTTCTACTTCAGCAAGGCATGGGATCATATGCCAATAATCCTAGCATCTGGGAAGCTAAGGCAGGCTGGAGGATAGCAAATTGAAGGCCAACCTGGGAAACAGCAAGATCTCTCAAATAATTTAAATAAATAAATTAAAAAATCCTAGTTCAGGTAACTTTTCTGGAGATTTATCCAGTAACTAATATTAAACCAAGAATGGAACAGCATAATGGGAAGATAGAAGACATTTTACTTCTCACGTGGCCCTAGGGGACACCTTTAAAATAAACCTCAACTTTTAAATTTTTATATGCTATGATTCTCCATGGATATAGTTTTAAGTGAAGAATTTTGACTAGAGAATCATAAAACCAGTAGAAATGCTACTGTCTAGAATCTAGGTTGGACAACTAAAGAATAGCATGAGATTTATTTATTATAGTAAGCCATAATGCTTAGTCAAAACCCACAAATTCAAACTAGAATACCAAAACCAACAGCCTTAAGACAAGGCATTTTAGGCATTCTACCAAAAAAAAGTGTTTAAAGAATACACAATCATAGCAAAAAAGCAAGGAGACAATTCAGAAAAACCTGGGAAGCAGATTTGACCTGATGAGTCTCAAAAATTTGCTATGTGCTTTAAAGTATGCTGCTTTTGAAGACACTACTTTTCCAAACAATAATTTGTATAAATGATAGTTTTATCACTGTACTTTAAGATCAAAATGACTCGCTGGGTGGTGGCGGCATGTGCCTTAATCCCAGCACTTGAGAGGCAGAGGCAGGAGGATCTCTGTGAGTTCAAAGTCAGCCTGGTCTATAAGAGCTAGTCCTATACCCCCCCACAAAAAAAATCAAAGCAACTCTCATTATTGTGACAAACATTTTAGAAAAGCAGGGCATGGTGACACCCAGCACTCAGGAGACAGAGGAGGCAAGTGAGTTTAAGGACAGTATGGTCTACAGAGCGGCCCCTAGGACAGTCAGGACTAAACAGAAATCATCTTGAAAAAACCAAGGAGAAGGAGGAGGAGGAGAAAGAGTGAGTTATATCTATGACATGACTCATGATCTTTTTTCTTCCATAATTTTTTCTAACAAGTTTCTATAATTAATATGTAAGACAACTGTAGAGCTAAAGTATAAAAAAATCATGGAATAGCAACTTGTTTTACAGATATGAAAATTAATATTTTAGTTGTTTTTACTTTCTATAAGTCTTAAAACTAAAATGGGTGGTGGTGACACACGCCTTTAATACCAGCACTCAGGAGGCAGAGGCAGGCAGATCGCTGGGAGTTCGAGGACAGCCAGTGCTGTTATACAAAGAAACCCTGTCTCAAAAACAAACTAACAAAATATCAAAACTAATTTAGGCATTTATACTAGATTTTGTGTTGCAGTACTCTTGATATTCTTGTGAATCCAGAATTGCCTTTAGTTCTGGAAAATGAAATACACTAGGCATGAAAATGGTCTAGTCTAATCCTGGGAAGTGTGTGTTGAAAAAACATGAGTTCCTGCAGAAGACACTTAGACTACTAGTGTTGAAGAGACATAGCTGTGATCAAACTGAATGAGGTTCTCATGTCTGTGATAATGCACAGAAGATAAATAGAAGAGAGATGCTCTTGTATATGACTTAAGATTTTAACTTTAATTAATACCAAGGAACAACAAAGGCTTACATTATTCTAAGAACAAACTTGACAATAGATTATATAGTTTCATAGTACCTGCATTATATACTGGTTTCTAAGATATTTTCCATAACCCCGTGTAATAAATTAACACTACAATAAGACTACAGTTAATCTGAGAAGGAAAACGCACTGAAATAACACTACTGGGGAGTTTGAGGAGAAACTTGAAAAACTTTTTCAAATTATCTTAGTACCTTAGGGAACATCACTGAGACAATATACAAACCTGGAAGGTTTAAATGACAAATTTGCTGTACCCAACTAGATCTTTTTTTTTAAGATTTATTTATTTATTAAGTATACAACATTCTGCCTCCATGTATGCCCACACACGAGAAGAGGGCGCCATATCTCATTACAGATGGTTGTGAGCCATCATGAGGTTGCTGGGAATTGAACTCAGAACCTCTGGAAGAGCAGCCAGTGTTCTTAATCACTGAACCATCTCTCCAGCCCACCCAACTAGATCTTAAAGATCTAAAATTTGTCTTTCAAATTTGTGGGCAGGAGGCTGGGGAGATGGCTTGACAAACATGCAGGCATGAGGACCTGGGTCCAGATCTGTAGCACCCTCATACAAAGTCAGGCATACACTTTAATTTTAGCACTGGGGTTCAGAGTAATGTCTTGAAGCTCACTAGCCAGCTAGGGTTCATAATTTTGAGTGTACATGATATAAGTGTGTATAGATGTATGTATGACCTCATCTAAGGACTTCCAAAAATTTTATATAGCCAGGCAGGCATGGTGGCTTAATGCCTTTAATCCAAGCTCACAGGAAGCAGGCAAGTGAACCACTATGAGTTCAAAAACAGCCTGATCTACATGGTGTATTCTAGGTCACTCAGGGTTACATAGTAAGACCACCTCAAAACACAAGATTCATACAGCTATAGTAGTTTAAACCACTGAAGAATTGATGTCAAAGGGAAAACAGAGAATAAAAAGATGAAAATATAAAAAAGAATTTTATATAATCTACTGATGTTTCTATGAATTCCAGTTCAAACCACTGGGTAAAAGGAAGAAAATTACTAGAGGGCAGCTGATCAGAAAGAACTGACCACCAGTTCATGTACCTTCCTTACAATACATATTCTTAGAGAAATGCTGTGATACTTATTAAAGTCACTGTCAAAGTGAGGAAGTAGCAGGGTTTATTAGTGATGAAACTAAATTTTGCTAAGGAAGATAAAGGGATCAAATTTTCTTTCTTTTTTTTTTTTTCTTTTCCTTTTCAAGATAGGTTTTCTTTGTGTAGCCCTGAATGTCCTGGAACTCACTCTGTAAACCAAGCTGGCCTTGAACTCAGAAATCTGACCACCTCTTACTGGGATTAAAGACATGTGCCACCATTGCCCAGCGGGATGAAACTTTTTTATTGGCCCAAGGTTATGACTAGAGGGCAAATTATGAAGGGAATCAGAAGAAAAAAGTCAGGTCAGCAGATCAGGTTCTAACTAGACTATGAGGCACTACCACAAGCAGGAGATCTAGGCATGTGGTTAGCATTACCACACAGCACTACTAAAAATCTCTCAGGGACCCCAAAGTTCTCTCAAGGGCCAGATAAGCATCTGAAATAAAAATCTAAGAAAAAACTAAAATGTACAGGCACTGAGAAAACTCTTGGTTCTATCTTGTTCTAGAACTTATAAATTTAAACTGGCCTAGACATAAATGGAAATACAAACTACACTTCAATCACACAAGATTACCAGATATAAAGATGTAGTTTCATAATTCAAGTAACAAATCCCAATGAACACAAGCAACTACAAAAAAGAGTGGGGGGAATTAAGACCTTTATTTAAAAATCACTAAATGAAAGATGCAAACTAAGTATGAGTATTTGCTAGTTGTATGTCAACTGGACATAGCTAGTCATCTTAGAAGAGGGAACCCCTCTAGCTGTGGTGGCACACACCCTTAGTCCCATCACTCAGAATTCTGGAGACAGAAGCAGACGGGTCTCTGAGTTCGAGACCAGCCTGGTCTACAGAATGAGTTCCAAGACAGCCAGGGCTACACAGAGAAACCCTGTCTTGAAAAACCAAATAAATAAATAAATGAAGTAAGGAAGGGAGGGAGGGACGGAGGGAGGACCTAAATCTATAAATGTCCCCACCAGATTTACCTATAGGGCATTTTCTTGATTGATGTGAGAGGGCCTAGCTCATGGTACCATCCCTGGGCTAGTAGTCCCGAGTGAAAGCAGGCTGAGCAAGCCTTGAGGAGAAAATCAGTAAACAGCACTCCTCAACAGCTTCTGCTTCATTTCCTGCTTTCAGGTTCCTTCCCTTCTTGATTTCCTACTCTGATTTTCTTCAATGAAGGACTATAACGTGGAACCAAGCTAAAACGAACCCTTTCCTTCCCAAGATACTTTGGGTCATGGTGTTTTATCGCAGCACTGGAAATCCTAACTAAGACAATATCCTATCTTGATTGGAAAAGATATTAAATGGCACATGCCTGTCTAAGGATAAAACAGGAGGGTCGTGAGTTTGGGGCCAGACTGAATTTATAAAGCAAGACCCTTTCTCCACAACAAAAACTTTGAGAAACTACACTGCCACAGTTTTTCTCTATCAAGTTTTTTTGAAGAGAACATACAGGCTAACTAGATCACTTGCCTAATGTTCACAAAAACCTGTATTCAACTCCAACACAGCTGAGGGTCTGGTGGATGGAGAGTTATCCACAATTTCCAGTTTCTACATTCTCTCAAAAAGTAGTTTAAAGTAATCAGTAAATAAACAGCACCTTAATACCTGGAATATTCAAAAGGAAAAATGAGCTTTTTTCTTCCCCCCTTCTCTCTTCTCTCTCTCTCCCTCCCTCCGTGCCCCCCCTTTTTGGTTTTTTGAGACAAGGTTTGTTTGTAACAGCCCTGACTATTCTGGACCTCATTTAGTAGACCAGGCTGTCCTGGAGCTCATAGAGATCTGTCTGCTTGTTTCTCCTGACTTATGAATATTTTGTACTAAGCTAAGTAAGAATGAAAAAAGGGGACCCTCTCTCATATTTAAGGGTAATTACTTAGAGCAGCAGTTCTCAACCTGTGGGTTTTGACCCTTTCACAGGGGTCACCTAAGACCATTGGAGAAAACAGATATTTACATTAAGATTCATAGCTAGGTCAGACAGACAGTGGTGGTGCACACCAGCCCTGGGAAACAGGCGGATCTTTTCAGTTTGAGGCCAACCTAGTCTACAGAGTGAGTTCCAGGACAGCCAGGATTACAAAGAGAAACCCTGCCCCCACCCCAAAAAAATAAATAAAAAAATCTTAGTAGTAGCAAAATCACAAATAATTTTATGGATGAGGGTCACCACAGCCTGAGGAATTGCATTTAAAGGTTCCCAAAGCATTAGAAAGGTTGAGAAGCACTGACCTAGAGGCAATACAGTACTGTGAAGTAACTGGCATGAAGTACCTATACCATAAATTCTAGCTGCCACTTCTCCTCAGGTGAGGTAGTAGGATTAAGATTAGTAGGATTAAGACCAAGTGCCTAAATTAAAGAATTTGATTTAAAAACACCAGGAAATGTTAAGAGATGACTTCTGTGCTAAGTTTCCAACATTAGAGATGGTTTTGAGGAGTCTCTGTCAGAGATGAAACATAAATTAATTCCTGACTCATACATGTACCTGGGACAACTGATTCTCAGGTTTTGCTTTTTTTTTAAACAATCTTGTGGTTATCACTAGGGAAAGAGTCACTACAACTGTCCCTCTTTCCTCAAGTATATCATTTAATGTAAACTGACAGATTATCTTACCTATGAGATTCTTGCTCTCCTTTCATTTTCTCTACTTTTGATAACATATCATCAACTTTAAAAGTTTTCCTGGAAGAAACAGATAAAAACATAATAATCACTTCGCAACTGGGGAAAATACAAAATTATACTATAATAAGCAAAGTAGAAATTCAATTTTGATTATTTCAAAATAAACTATAAGGCTAGTTCATAACAATGCACACACTCTTGGACAATTTCTTATAATACAGTAGACACCTATTCAAGTTCAATTATAGCTTATTTTTCATGAAACCTCCTGTAATTATCTCTAAGTCATGAGTAATTCTCCTTACCCATGGCATCATAGTTTTGGAACATCCATTATCTATCTGTCTGTCTGTCTGTCTCTGTCTCTTTCTTCTTTGCTTTTAAAGGCAGGACTTCTCTCTGTAGCCCTAGCTATCCTGGAACTCAAGAATTTGTAGACCAGGTTAACCTTAAACTCAAGAGATCTGTCTGTCTCTGCCTTCTAGTGCTAGGACTAAAGGTGTGTGCCACCACAGCCTGCTGGAACACCCATTATCTATTAAGCAACCCAACAAATATATACCAGCACCATGGTTATTCTTTGTGTACCTTTTTTTGAAGTAGTGTCTCATTCTGTAGCCCAAACTAGACTTGAACTCAGGACAACTCTCCTACCTCAGCTGCTCAAATCCTGGGATTACAGTAAGAGCCATTATACCAGACTATAAACTGTAACTGACAGTCATAAACATCCTCAAAGGTTACAGGCAAATTTTCAGCTAAATGATATGCCACACCAAAAAGGTTAAACAGCAACAACAAAAACCAGTAAAAATAAAGTTAGGGTACATACCATTCAATCATAAAATTATGTATTCCCCTTTGACACTTTTGATTCTTGATAGAGGATCTTTGTTATACAGCTTTAGTTGGCCTATCACTCATTAAGCAAGCTCAAGCTGGCCTCACACACAAGCCTCAGTGTCTTGAGGGTTACAGACATACCCACTATACATCTGGCTTAACCTGCTTTAAGAGAAAACAAATTCCCTGCCACACAGAAAATAAAAACTTAAACAAAATCTTCCAACGCAATGAAAGTTGAATGGATTAAAAAATATGCCTCATCTTAGTTCTCAATGTGAGCTATGTCCTAGAGACAGAAATTGTAGTTTCATGCAATTTGTTAATCAGAAAACAAATGTTTCTCTTTTATAGAGAGTTATTTTCAAAATTAGGACATGAAAAACTTAATGTAGCCGGGTGGGCGATGGTGGCCCATGCCTTTAATTCCAGCACTCGGGAGGCAGAAGCAGGAGGACTTCTGTGAGTTCAAGGTCAGCCTGGTCTTCAGAGCAAGTCCCAGGACAGCAAGGGTTGTTTAAAAAAGAAACCCTTTCTTGAAAAACCAAAAGAATTTTATGTATTTGAGAGCTCCATTTGCATGTATGCCTGCATGACAGAGGATAAGACAACAGAGGCCATTAGATCCCATTATAAATGGTTAAAAAGCTATTATGTGATTTGGGGAACTGAACTCAGGTCTGGATTGTCCAGCCCCTCAGTAAAGTTTAATACCTGTGCTCCCTGCCTCTCTTCCCTCCCCTGCCCCCCCTTCAAACAGGCTCTTGACAAGTAGCCTAAAACTTGAGATCCTCCCTTCTGTGCCCTTCAATTCCTGGTATTACAAACATGTGCCACTGTGTTGGGTCAAATACAAAAACTTCCGATAAGAAAGTGCTAATAAGAAAACATTACAGTAAAATATTGACAGAACGGTATTGTCTATACTTGAAGTGAAAAAATCATTCTCCATTAATAAAGATTTTTTTTAAAAAAATCTCTTTATCTTTAGAATAACAAAAATATCAATTTTAAAGTTTTATCATAGAGCCTAGTAGTAGTTTAGAAAAAATAGTATTTTCAATCTACAAATAAAAGAGGAAAACTGAAGGATTCTTTTAGGCTAATTACAAAGAACTTCAGTAGAAATATTAAAGAAGGGTTTTTAATTACTGGAAACATTTAAGAATATTAATTTTTTGTGACAAAGAAAAAATGTAAATTATGTCTAAAGAAGAAAGGTAAGGATCAAAACTCAAGTATTTCTTCCAATATTGAGTTTCACGCAGGAGAAACCAAGGGAACTGAACAGTAGCAACAGTTTGAAATAGGTAAGGTCATAAGGACGATCCAGCCTTCTGTAGGGAAAAAGGAAGACACCACAGAAAAACAGCACCGCTCCAACCACAAGCACTTCTTTAAAATTCTAAAGTAACACCATACCGCAGATTAACAAATGAAATAGTACTGTAAGGTCACCAATAAACAGAATGATTAAAATTACATGAACTTGGGGGGGAGGCTCACAACACACTGGTAGGGTTCAAAAAACCTTCAAAGATATATAATAAAATAGACTAAACAAAAGACCTTTCTTGTGTAAGGTGTATGGTTGCATGCCTGTAATCATAGTACCCTGGAATCTGAGCCAGGAGGACAACTTCCAGCCCAGCTTGGGATACACTGTGAAATCATTCCCATAAATAAATAAATAAATGGATAAATAAATAAATAAATAAATGAGCAAACTTCATCTTTAATCCTACTTTGTCATAGTAGGGTAAGCCTTTAGTATTTGCATAAAAATTTAAATAAAATCTTCTATGAAGTAAGACAGAGAAGTCTAACAAATACACCAGAATTAATATTACAACTGATGGTATGACTTCGAAGAGGATAAAATATGAGGGTTAAGGATACAGCTAAGTGGTAAAAGCATTTGTTCAGCAAGCCTAAAATCCTGGATTCAATTCCCAACAGTACCCTTCCCCCCAAAATAATGTTATACTAAGAATACATATTATACGTAAATGCAAATAAAGGTATTTACTATGTAACATAAACCTTCAAAGTCACTGGTGGCCAAGAATTAAGCAATCCCTATGTATTTTGTGAGGACATAGTCTAAATGAAACTTAAATGCTTCTAGGCTAGTAAATATGCTTTAAAATCCCCCAAAAACCGTTCTAAAAATCCAAAGGTCAATAACCAGAAAAACCAAAATTTTGCTTAGTTTTTGAGACAGAGTGTCACGTAGTTCAGGCTGTCCTAGAACTGGCTAAGTAGACCCGCTTGCCTCTGCCATTCCAATGTTTGGAGTAAAGGCATAGGCCAGCATGCCATGCCCACTTTGTATACTATGTCCACTAGCACGCATCTCAAGAGACAGTCTAATGAGCAAACAGTATGAAAATGATGTGTATTCAATCTACTTATAAATTAATCCAAATTTAGCTTTTAAAAACTATCACTTTTGGGTAGGAGAGATTGCTCAGTGGTTAAGAGCACTCACTAACTGCTCTTCCAGAGGTCCTGAGTTCAATTCCCAGCAACCACACGGTGGCTCACAGCCATTTATAATGATGAGATCTGGTACTCTCTTCTGGTGTGCGGGCATACATGGAAGGAATGCTGTCTACATAATAAATAAATCTTAAACTATCTTTTAAAATCAAAATCAGGTCATATCCTGGAATAACTAACTATATTAAAAAACTTTAATTAAAAAAATTAAATCCACAAAGTTCTACAGAATGAATCAAAAGTAACTGAACTACAGACCACAAGCCAAATCTGGCTTATTGTTTTTATATAAGCCCACAAGCCAAGAATGGTCTTTGAAGATAAAGATGAATAGCTGATCTGATGACAGAAACAGACTGTGAATCCTTATCATTAAGGAAATTATTCTTTCTTCTCCAAAAAGGATTCTACATTTCTTTCTTTCTTTTTTTTCTTTTTTCTGTTTTTTTTTTTTTGAGACAGGGTTTCCCTGTAGCTTTGGAGCCTGTCCTGAACTAGCTCTTACAGACCAGGCTTGTCTCGAACTCAAAGATCCGCCTGCCTCTGCCACCCGAGTGCTAGGATTAAAGGCGTGCGCCACCACCACCCGGCTGATTCTATGTTTCTAATAGGCTTGTATTACAAAACAGTGTACATTGTGTCCTTATATATACAATTTCATTAATAAAACATTTATAAACACTATTTTCTTTATATTAAGCACCTAGATAATATTTTTGATTTTGTCTTTTGGCCAAAAGAACCTAAAATATTTACTATTCCTTTAACAGAAAGTTTGGTGACTCTTGGCACAGATCAAATAATGCGGTGACAATCTAATTCTGTTGCCTAATTTGTTATTGTCTTCCTAGTTATTTGAGTGCTTAGCAGCTTTTATTTTTACCTATTAAATGCAGTTAATTTCTTTCTCCTAGCTCCCTCAATTGCTAGAAGACAGTCTCTTACATTTCAATTCTTCATCGTAAACTATAATGCATTTATAAAGCTGTATCTTGCTCTGGAAATGTGATGCCTTCATAGTAACCAAGATTCATGCGACCAAGCAGTTTAGTTTCTTTCTTTCTTCTTTTTTTTTTGAGACAAGCTTAGTTTCTAACATATTCAGGTAGCTTAATTGTTTTATAAGTCAGGACTATTAAAACAGATAGACATAGTGTCTCACACCTATAATGCTAGTACTAGGACAGAGGCTGAGACAGAACAGTCACAAGTTTGGGGGCCAGTCGAGCATATATAGTGAGTTTTCAGGCCTGCCATTTTTTTTAAATATTTATTGTGTATACAGTGTATATATACATGCCTGCAGGCCAGAAGAGGGCAC
>LOJH01016591.1:0-22238 GCA_001685095.1 Ellobius talpinus
TTTCTCCCTCCCAATCCCCTTTTTCTGGCTAGCTCAGAACTTGCTGTGTCACTATATATGTAGATCGGGCTAGCCTTTAACTCTTAGCAATCTGCCTGCCTCTGTCTCCCATGAGTGCTGGAATTAAAGACATGTGCCACAACGCCTGTCATAAGGGACCTTTTGAATATGAAGAACCTTTGTATTTTAAGACAGTCAAATTCACAAGGATGAAAAATAAACAGCTTTGATAACTTCATGTAGGCATTGCTGATCGAATGCAAGTTAAGAATCCAGACTATTAAAGCAATGAGATAGGAAGGTAAAAATAGAGAAAGGATTGAATTTGCATTGAAAGATGAGAGTGCCTACCCATCAGAGGGGTGCTGCTGGTGCAGAAACTCCATGTTAAAAGTCTGTGATCTTGGCAAATAGCATGCACACTGAAGGTGGGATCTCACTTGTTAAAATGAGAACTTGTTCACAGGACTAAGGAGTATTGTGCTGTCATGAAAGCAGAAGCCATCTAGGATTTTCATCTAGACCTGTTTTGGTTTTTGAAGACAAGGTTTCTCTGTAGCTTTGTAGCCTGTCCTGGAAATTGCTCTGTAGACCAGGCTGGTCTCGAACTCACAGAGATACACCTGTCTCTGCCTCCCAAGTACTGGGATTAAAGGTGTGTGCCACCACTGCCCATAGAACTTTTTAAAGAGACTTTTTATTTTTCTTGTATTTAAGATAAAATTGACATATAATATACTGCTTGTATTTAAACTGTACAGTTTGGTACATCTTGATATGTATACAAAAGATAATATGTTCTTTACCACCAAAGTCTCGTTTTGCCCACTTGCCACCCTCCTGCCCATCTTTTCCCACCTTTCCCCAAACCTATCTGTCTACCTTCTATCACTATAGATTAATTTGCATTTCCTGATATTTTTAGGCAAATGGAATAATTCAGCAGCTCCTCTAGTCTGGCCTCTTATCGTTATTATTTTGAGGTTTATTTGTGTTGTGTACATCAGTACTTCATTCCTTTTATTGCTGAGCAACAGTTTGTTGTGTTCTGTATCCTACTTTATCCATTCACTTCTGGAAGTATATTTGGGCATTTCTAGTTTCCAGCAATTACTAAGAAAACTGTCACGAATGTTTATTTGAAAGTCTTTGTTAGAGGCACACGTTTTGTTAGTTCAGTGGCTGGGTCATAGGCAAGTGTATGTTTCACTCTTTCAGAGCCAAAGTGCTTTGCAGAGTGATCTTACCATTCCATAGCACTACGATGAGACAGTGCAGTTGCTAATGCTAAGCATGACCAGAGTGTATTAGTGGAGTGCTGCTGATGTTTGATACATGCAACATTGTGCATTATTTTACACCATTTCCAAAGGAAGCTTGAAGATACTGTATGTAACTGACATTGCCTATCATGTCACAAGATGCAGCTGAAGGCAGGAGAAATGTCTGTACCCTTCTTGAATAAAGAAATGTATTACTAAAGTTTTGTAGTTGTAATGTTATGTTTTCTTCCTGTGAGCCACTCAGTCTCAAAAATGATTTCTATCTCCAGTGTAGCGTTTGGCCGTGTCTTCTAATTTAATATCATATACAAATTGCATTAGCATCCCATTAAATTCCCTCAGTCAGATCCAACAAATGAAATAACGTTAAGAACAAATCCAACACAGATATTTGGAGTGCCCTACTATATAATTTCCTCTGTCTAAATTGGTGTATTTCAGCAGACTCCCTTTCTTATGCATTTGAAATGAAAAACACTTTCAATGAGTACTTGGAACATTCTGTTTAACTCTTTTCACTGCACCCTTTTGTTACTTTTTCTCTTCCCAAATATTCATGTGGTATCATTAATCCTTAATTGGTTTTGATTGGTAATGGTTTGTGCCTAGTTATTTTCTTTCTGTTTCATAAATTGCAAGGATTACCTTTTGTCTTTTAAGGACATACATACTTGACAAATCACAGGTATTAGATGTGGTTTGGAAATTCTGTTTAAATCTGTTGAGGAGAGTTCTCAGTGGGCAGACAGTGATTGGCATGCACTTCTTTGATGGACAGAGATAATGAAATTGTGATGCCATCTCAGAGGTCTGTGAGGATCTGAGGGCCAGGCTCCTCTTGCACAGTCAGGAAACTGCTGTCACATTTGTAGGCTTCAGGACCACATCATCCCTGTCCTACTCTCTGACAGGATGAGAACCTTGTGTGTTCCCCATTGAAATTGCACATAGGTGCTCTTTATGGCAACATAAATAACTTTGTCCTTGGTCATAAGGAAGTCTGGGAAATAGGCCCGACGGGATTTGGAATTAGCATTGGTAATAACAGAGCTGAGTTACATACTACCAGAAAATGGAGTAACAGCTAAAAGAATTACTGTGAACAGTGTGGTAGAGAAGCATTCTAAATAACCTTGTGGCATCTGATCTGCTTAAGATAAGAAACAGTTGGTTAGCAGAAAACTGTAATGATTGAAATGTAGCAGAGTGAAGTGTAGATTCTAGAATATTTTGGAATTGTCTAGGACTGTCGACTAAAAACTTTCTAAAGTTCTGAGATGACTTTCATAAATAGCTAGTTTCAAAATGGTTTAAAGTATGGGCTGGAGATGTGGCTCAGTAGTTAAGAGCACTTGTTGTTCATGCAGAGACAATTCCCAACAATTATGATGGTTCTCAGCCATCTGTGACTCCAGTTCCATGAGATCCAGTGCCCTCTTTGGATCTTTGCAAGCACCAAAGCATACTCATGGGACACTTACATACTTGCTTGCAAAACACTAAACACGAAAGAAAGTGAATAAAGATTTTAAAGTATGGGTCCTTTGAAATGTGTTAATTAGGAGACAAAAAGATGAATCAGTGTTTGAAGCTTTTTTTAATTGAATTTTTTTGTGGTGATAATTGTAGATTTCATGTGGAGTTGTAAGAAACAGTACAAAAGAATTCCACATACTCTTTAACCCAGTTTCCCCCAATAGTAACTGCTTGTAAAACTGTAGTACAGAATCACAGCCAAGATTGTAACATTAATATAACCCATGGATTTACAAGGTTTCTTTTTTACTTGTATTTATGTATATGCGCATAAATAATTCTACACAGTTCTGTCACATCTCCATCACTTTGGAGACAGAGCACCTTTATAATATAACCTCATCTGTCATGTCCTCACCTGCAGCCTATGGCACCAACCACTTGTCCTGTCAGAAATGCCATCAGACAGTACATAATTTGGCCCTTTTCACTTGGCAGGACTCGCTGGATACCCATTGATAGCAGCTTGCCTCTGGTACATTTTCCATGTTGGGTATGTGACTGTATCTGTTCAGATCTGTCCACTAATCTGTGGAGTTGCTTGTAAACTCTGGGACTAGAAGAGCTGCCACTTAGACAGCCATGGTGTGAGGAGTCTTGGAAGCTACTGGTGAACAATTATCCAGACCTTTAAGAAAGGGAAGATTTTCCTAAATATCTGCAGCCATTTCCTGTCCAACTGAGCCTTGGCCCTTCATTTAGACAGTTCATTTTACTGTACTAGCCAAGATACTGACAGTCCTTCCTCTCCTGTCCTTCATGGGTGATCTCTTAACACATGGGTGGTTTAACACAGCATGCTACACGTGCACCATCATACAGTACACAGCCTTTGGCACTGGCTTTGTCACTCAGCAGAACTCCCTGGCAATTTATCTAGGTAGTGGTTGTACTTTCTGCTCATATTTTGAAACACCAAAGGCACTACCAGGCTCTCCTCAGAGTACTCAGGAGAATCATTGGAGATGGAGAGCTGAACACAAAGGACATAGGCTCCTCCCCTGTGTTGACTCTGTGGTTAACAAGTCTGGTCCAGAGCTCCAAGAAGGCCAGAAGAAGCATGGCCTCTTTGCTGCTCAACTCTTGGCCTCTGCATAGGACTCAACATTGAGCAGGTACTATGGGAATAAATGAATGAGGCAGAAGAGAGTATTTTTAATAGCAGTCAGGGACTTTTGAAGTGTCGTATAGTAAGCACAAGAAAGTGTGAGAGTATCAACAGGATGCTGGCTCTGGCTCTCTGCCTCCCTCCAACAAAGTAAGCTCTTAAACACCAGGCTCTTTACTAGTCTTGTCACTTCTTCTCCCTTCTCCTTTTCTTTCTTCCTTCTCTACTCCTCTTTTCCCTTCCCTCCTAAGCTCACAGTGTTGCTCAGGCTCTCCTCAAACTCTGGGACCCCAATTTGCTCCTGCTCCTGCTCACCAAATGGCTAGACTGTTGGCACACCATTGTGCTCTCCCATAGGATTCTCCATTTAGATCTCTGTTCAGATGCCACTGCCTCAGCAGTAGCAGCAAATGTCTCACATTGCCTGTCCCTTCACCAGCTTTATTCATGGCATTTGTCATGACTTCCTGGCATTGTGTTTCCTGTCCTTTGTCTAGGATGTCAGCACTCTGAAGACAGGGACTGTCTCTTTTGCTTACTGTTATGGGTCAGTAACTGTGCGTCACAGTCATGAAGTGTACTTATTAGATTGTATCCTGTACTTTGGAAGCTTCCCCCACCCCACCCCAAGACAGGGTTTCTTTGTAGCCCTGGCTGTCCCAGAATCTGTTCTGTAGACCAGGCTGGCCTCGAACTCACAGAGATCTACCTGCCTCTGCCTCTCTGAGTACTGGAATTAAAGGTGTGTGCCACCACTGTTGGCTTTGAGACTTCTTTAAACATGTCTCCCATCAGAAAGCATTGTTCACTCCTTGTTTTTTTTTTAGCTTGAACCCAGGGTTTGCATGTGCCAGGCAAGTGCTCTATCACTGAATTACACACACACACCCCTCTAGTGTTTATTCTTTCATTGATAGGTACGTACATGGAACCCCTCCTATGTTCTCGGTACCTGTATGAGGCCAGTGACAAGAAGAGTCAGGCTGATAGCTCCTCCATACCCATCCATGTACTGAAGTGTGCAGGATGCTCTGGATAAGGCCTGCTATAGGAGATCTCAGTATTGATACTCACTGGGAGAGGCAGCCTTTTGATTTTAGGTGGGGATACTACAGGGTTTTGTGAGCTTGATTCTGTGTCCAGTGTATGAAGATGTATATGCCATCTGATTTTACAATGCTTTTATTCTGAGAGCACTCCTTTCTTATCTTACCCCTTGATACTTGTTATCCCCTGTGTAGAGTGCTCTCTTGCTATCCACAGGGACCATTCTGAGGCCTTTCCC
This sequence comes from Ellobius talpinus, assembly GCA_001685095.1. Taxonomy (NCBI): domain Eukaryota; kingdom Metazoa; phylum Chordata; class Mammalia; order Rodentia; family Cricetidae; genus Ellobius; species Ellobius talpinus. Next base: position 5,213 of record LOJH01016591.1, read on the forward strand.
AGCCATACCATTCTCTGTCAGTTCACCCTGCCTTGTCGCCACCTGAAACATTTCTTTTCGGCTCTTATTTTGTTGTAGACACTATTTAGTCCCTCTTCCCTCAGCAAACTGAAGTTTGGCTTTGTTTCTGCCTTGTCCCAGTGCTTGAGAAGGTGCCTGGCTCATGCTAGAGACACCTAGCGTTTGTTAAAGAACAGGATCCATTTCCAGGCCTCATGTAAAACACAGAGAGGAATTCCTAAGCCACAACCCTAACAAAACCAGGTACACTACAGAAGGCTATGTGTTGGCCCTGAGGCTAATGATGATACAGTGTCTGCCTTAACACACGCAGGACAACAGTTGTATTGTGTACAGAAGAGAGCAAATTTCTTTGGAATTTGAGTTGGTAAGGAAGATTTCATTGAAGCAAGTGGGTATGAGAGCTAGAATTTGACAGTGAACAATAAAAGGGAGGGTTTTGTTGTTGTTGTTGTTTGGTGGTGGTAAAGTGTGCAGAATGGATGAGTAGGGAAGTAGAGGTTGTATTTGTCCCCTGAGTGCCAGCACTGGAGAGTTGTAGTCCAGATCAACTGTTGTTAGCTTTCTTCTGCTTGGTGTCGGGCTACAGAAGCCTTTGGGCAGGTTTTCAGAAATGTCTGCTCCATTGCTCTTCAGTATTGTGAACTTTCATGCAGAGCAGGATTCTTCTTGTGCTACAGCTCAGACATTATTGGGTGTTTTCGTTTTTATTCAAGTACTGACTTTTATGTGTGGGCGGGGGGCGTATATTCTAGTGTGCATGTATCTAGGAGCCAGAGGTCAGCCTCAGGAGTCATTCATTCCTCAGGAGCCATCCAGTTTGGTTTTGAGACAGTCTCCCTTTGAAACCTTGAGCTTGCCAATTAGGCTAGGCTGTTTCTAGCCAGTCCTAGGAACACACATGGAGATTTGAAGTACATGTCACCACACTTAGCATTTTTCCTCCTCCTCTCCTCCCCTCCTGTTCCCTTCCTCCTCCTCCTCCTCCTCCTTTTTTCTTCCTGAGACAAGTTTTCTCTGTGTAGCCCTAAGTGTCCTGGAACTTAACTTTGTAGACCAGACTATCCTCAAACTCACAGAGATCTGCCTCCAAGTGCTGGGATTAAAGGCATGTACCACCGTGCACAACCTTGTATGTGTTTTTTAAAACAAATAATACATTTTATTTCGTGTGTTTGTGTGCAGAGGTGTGTAGGTTAGAGGACAGCTTGCAAGGGTGTGGTCTCTACTTTCACATTGTGCTCCCAGGGGTCAGCCTCAGTTTGTCACATTTGACAGCTGTGCCTCTTACACACTAAGACAGCTTACAGACTGGAATTACCATTCTCAAAAGTTTTCTTTCAACTGATAACTATTACAAAAATGATGAACAATGCTGGTTTTCCCTTTGGGGTCTCTTGTCGTTTGGGGCTATAGTTGTAACTCAGTGTAGAACCTGTACTTGGCATGCAGGAGGCCTCGTATTCTTTGCTCAGTGTGACAAGAGGGGCCAGAGGGAATATAGTTTGACTTCTTACCTTTCTAGATTTATTCTGGATTGCAATGTCTATTCCCTGCTGTGTCTTCTTGTTTGCCTACATATACTTCGGTTCTCTCAGTACTAACAAATGAAAGCAGAAATGACACAGATTAGCCTCCTACAGAGGCAAGTGCTGATACCTAGTAGTAAACCCAGCTCCTAGACAATGGCCGTTCACCTTTTATGTCCAGACCCACATGAAGGAGATGTGTGCAGAACATTGGGGTAAACAGATGAGAGTCCCTGGGGGCTGTGAGGGATTTGAAGGGCCCTCGATTCCATATATATTTGGAAACTGAGTCACCTGTGAACACTATTGCCTAGCACGTTGTAGGAACTCAGTAAATACAGTCTGCTGAATTGATTTGGTAGCAGTTTGGAAGGGAAGAGGTAGGTACAAAAGAAACATCCACCTGTCCTTCATACTTAGAAACTGGATGGTTAAAGGGAACTCACCTCCTCACCTGGCATCTATCTTTCTCTCTCTCTTTCTCTCTCTCTTTTTGTTTCCTTCCTTTTTTCCTTTGTTAGTACACCTGGTAAAGTTTTTATTATTACTCCCCTCCCCCCGAGACAGGGTTTCTCTGTGCAATACTCCTGTCTGTTCTGGAGCTTACTATGTAGACCAGGCTGGCCTTGAACCCACCGAGATCCACCTGTCTGTGCCTCCCAAGTACTGGGATTAAAGGCATGTGCCACCACTGCCCACTATTTTTTTTTAATGTGCCTGAGTGTTTTGCCTGCATGTGTGTCTGTGTGAGAGTGTCAGATCCTTTGGAACCGGAGTTACAGACAGTTGTGAACTGTTATATAGGTGCCGAGACATAAATTTGAGTCCTCTGAGAAAGCAACCAGTGCTCTTAACTGCCCCAACATTTGGTAAAGTTTTAATATGTCGATTTTAATGAGTACATTTGTGTCAGCAGTTTTCAAGCCTGGCTATGTGTTAGAACATTTGGGAGGGGGTGGTTTAAAGAAATCCCTAGCGATCTTATGTCACTGAGCTGGAATGCTGCCTGGGCAGTAGTTTTGTGTTTGTTGTTTAGGGTAACAGTCTTGAATTTAGAGTTCAAATCTGTATGGTTTTGAAAAGTCTTTTTTTTTTCCCTGAGTTGTTTTGAGAATGAGCCACACTGACCTGGTGCCCAGGCACATGCAGCTCTTTCACCAGTGCTGTAGAGGTTTTTTTTGGCAAACAGAACATTCTCCTGTACTCCTGCAGTATGACCGCCAGAAGCAAAGATCTAATCCTGCACAGTGCTTCACACCTGTAATTGCAGTTTTCCAGGAGAATTGCCTTGAATTTGAGGCCAGTCTAGACTACATAGTGAGTCCAAGACAGGCTGGGCTGCTACAGTGAGACTCTGCTTCAAAATAAACCAAAACAAAATGCAAAGTCAATATTGGTTCCTTGCTGCCATTGACTCTTCAGCCCCTATTGAAGGCATATCCCTCCCGTTATTGCCTCCTAACTGCAGCTTTTTGAGCCTTTGTAGCAAAAGGACTGCCTGATGGTTTTGGTGTTAGCTCCTCAGTTTCCCTTTACTCACAGCAGGTTTTCAAGTTTTCCATGACTTTGACCTGGGAAGCTTTCCAACCTTTTGTTTTGTAGTTTGCCTCTTAGCTTTCAGGGTGCAGTTGTCTGATAGGTAAGTCCCATGATGATAGATGATAACAGGTGATAGAGTACTTGGGTAAGGTTGTGTCTCCCAGTCTACCATTACTCTTCCCCTTCAAAACTGAAAAGTATTTTGTGGGTAGGTGCTTTTAAACTCTTTGAATGTTCCATTCACCTCTCATAATTTATTCATTTCTTATTTCTCCTTTGTGTTTTACAAATTTACATAATGATTTATAACCTCTTTTAGCAATACTTACAGTGATCTTATGTCATCCCATATATTTGAATCCCCTTCAATCTGTCTTCTAATTTAAGGATTTCTGCCTTGTAGCAGGCAGTTTATTTTCATAGTAAGCTTCCCTGGACCTAACCCCTCCAATTAGCATTTTGGTTCCTCCCCCCAAATAACTGTGGTTCTTTTAGTAAAGAATGGTAATTAAAAGCTGCAAGTCTGTGTGCTAAGTAGGCTCATTACTATTTGAGTATTCCTTGTTTTGTAGCCTCATAGTTACAGATACACAGAGGGAGGGTGTAAGAAGGGAGAGAATAGGCACATGTATATGTTATGTCTATGTTTATTGAAAACAATGAGTACTTGCTGATAACCAATTTAGATCCAACTCCATGTGTTTGTTCTTCCCCCATTGTATTTTTGTAGCTCCTTTTTGTTGAGGCTGAGAAATCTGGCTGCTGTTGTCTTACTACCCTTCTTTATCGTTGCCCTTCTGCATGCAGGTGCCTTTCCATTGCCGCCACAGTGGGTGTCCTCACTGTGCTTGGGCTCTGAGACAGCACAGGGATCTTTTCTGTGCAGCTTAGATAGGTAACACCTGAATTAATAGGCAAGTCCTACACTGTTTGATTCAAGCAAGTCAGGTGGGCTTTTAAATACAATTTGGCAAAGTAAAAATTCCCTAAGAAGGTGACAAGCAAGAAGACTTAAATTCTACCAAGATGCTGTTGAAAAACAAAAAGAAAAGAAAAACAGAGAAAGCAAAGCTTGTGTCTTAGAAAGCTTTGAAAAGTATTTGCTTTGGAAAGAAGTATCCTATTTGAGCATGAATTTCACTCTCTTCCCTGAATTACCTGTTTATAGGAAAGAATTCAAAAAGGTTAGTTGTATTTTGAGAATTTATCTCATTAAAACCCTTTTATTTTAGTGTGGCATTTTTAATATTAATTTAATTTTGGAAATTTTATACTTAGGATAAATGGTAACTTGCTTTTTCAAAGCACCAAATATTTAAGCAGGAGATGTTCAGACTATGGCTTCCTCTTCTGTAGCCAGTTTCACTATAAAATGTGGGAACTAAGTTGTAGTGACAGGGAATCTCATCCTCTCCTTCCGCTTGATGAGAGGAAGAATGGCATCGCTAAAGCCAACTGTAACAGGGATTGGGCAATCCCTTTAGATGGCCACACCCATCCATCCCAGTTTCTTTTTCAAAAATTTATTATAATTTGATGCATTTAGATGTCTTGTCTGTATTTGTGCATTATATGAGTAGTACCTGGTGCCCAGGAAGGCCAAAAAAGGACATTGGTTGTGAGTTGTCATATGGGTGCTGGGAATCAAACTCATGTCCTCTTCAGAAAAGCAGCTAGTGCTCTTAAGCCCTGAACCCTCTGTCCAGCACTGGCCAAACTGTACTGCTGCAGATTCACATACACAGCACACAAAGTCTCAGCTGGGGTAAACCATCATTGGACCTAAGGGAGCTCGAGAAAAGTTTGCCTTTGGTTGAATTTTCTTTCTTTCTTTTTTTCTGTTTTTTTTATTTTTTATTTTTAAAGATTTATTTATTATGTATACAACATTCTGCCTCCATGTATTTTGACACACCAGAAGAGGGCACCAGATCTCATTACAGATGGTTGTGACCCACCATGTGGTTGTTGGGAATTGAACTCAAGACCTGTGAAAGAACAGCCAGTCTTCTTAACCACTGAGCCATCTCTCCAGCCCCTTTGTATTTTCATATGAAAGTTACATTTGGAATTTGAGTTTTGCATATAAAACTTGTGTATTTATGCCCAGCAGTGTAGGAGAAAAAGTCTGACATTTATGTATGTGGATTTAGTGATGGTTTACGGGAAAGTAAATAGTTTTTTTAAAATACTGTTTTGCTTTGTGGGTTGTTTGTTTTTGATGAAGTGTCACTATGTAGCCAATGGTAGCTTATAACTCAACAATCCCCCTCACTCCACTTCCCAAAGCTTCCCACATAGTGGGATTGCCCACTGCCATGTCTGATGTAGAAAATTCTTGTTTTCTATGGGTAAAAATACTGATTGCCCCCAGACAGTGGTAGTGCATGCCTTTAATCCTAGCAGAGACAGGCAGATCTCTGTTAGTTTTAGGCCAGCCTTGTCTATAGAGCGAGTTCCAGGACAGGCTCCAAGGCTACAGAAAAATCCTGTCTTGAAAAAACAAAAACAAAACCAAAAAAACGATTGCCTTTGCTTTGTGTAGTTGAATACATTTGACTAGATCCGCCTTCTTCCCTAGACCAGAGTCCCTCTGGAACTCTTTTTTTGTGGGTTTGCCATTTGCAAACTTGTTAGTTCCTTAGTTGTTTCTTTTTTTTATCTTGGTCATTTTCTAGATGATGTCTGTGAAGCCATGAATTGATGTGTCATTACCTAAGATCCTAACTGCCATAGTTAGAATAAATGTTACATTTCAGAGTTACTTTGAATTTATAATATAAATTGTATAATCTTAAGATTTAGCATAATTCCTCAACTGGAGGTCTATTAGTGTGTATTGTTTTTTTTTCTGCTGAGTGGAGCAGATTGATTGACCTGATTTGTATTTGTAGGAAAAAAATGCAGTTATGAAGCCACCCAACAGAGAGCACTTTGATTTCTAGGACTCTTAGTACCTTCCTTAAAAACATAAATAGTGGAGTTGAGGAGATAGCTGGGGAGTTCAGATGCCCAGCACTTGTGGTTTCTTTTGTTGGAGTTGGGGGTGAGACAGGGTCTGTCTGTACAGCTCTGACTGTCCTGGAACTCACTCTGTAGACCAAACTGGCCTTAAACTCACAGGGATCTACTTCCCAAGTGCTGGGATTAAAGGCATGCGCCACTGCCACCACCATCTGGCTCACCTATGTTTTTGTTTTTTCAAAAAAAAGGAAGGAAGAAAAGAGCCAGGTTAGTTGTACACACCTATAATCCCAGCTCTAGGGCAGGGGGTTAGGGATCAGAGGCAGGTGGATCCCTGGTGCTTATCAACCACTCAGTCTACTAGAAACAGCAAGCTATAGGTTCAGTCTCAAAAAAAAATTGAGGTGGCAGGGCTTAAAGGATGGCTCCGTAGTTAAGAGTACTTGCTGTTCTTCCAGAGGACCCAAGTCAATTCCTGCACTCAGTGATGGCTCATAGCCATCTGTAACTCCTATTCCTGAGATCCGACTTCCTCTTCTGGCCTCCTCAGGTAACAGGCACACAGATAGTACAGACAAAATATCTATATCCCTAAAATAAAATGAAATTTTAAAAAAAGAAAAGGCAGAGTGATGAAGGAAGAAACCCATGGCTCTACGGGGTGTGGATGTGCTGTGTAACCTTTCTGGTGTTAACTTCTTTTACAGAGAGAAGGAGCAAGAAAGGGAAGAACAGTTAATGGAAGACAAGAAAAGGAAGAAAGAGGATAAAAAGAAAAAAGAAGCCACTCAGAAGGTAAGTTGGGCATTTAGGTCTATCATTTACGAGTCCTCCCTGATTAGTGACTGCCTTACTTGAATACCTACCCAAGATATTAGTTTATTTGAAAGTAGAAAAATTATATTACTATACAGTATATGATTAATAGTGCTTCAGCTTATTGTATGAAAACATTAGTAAATAATATTAAAGTCCCAACTTGTGTTTCACTAGCTGAGTCATAATTTAGTATCCATCTTCTCTCCAAGTTTATAGACAAACTTTTTTTTCTCCTCTCTCTTTTGGAGACAGGGTTTCTCTGTGTAGCTTTGGGGCATGTCCTGGAACTCACTTTGTAGGTCAGGCTGGCCTTGAACTCACAGAAATCTGCCTGCCTCTGCTTCCCAAGTGCTGGGACTAAAGGCGTGTGCCACCACCATCCAACTAGACAAACTTTTTAAAACTTGCTTGAGTATGCCCTATTTTTTTTAAATTTATTTTTGCCTGTCCCTGGCACTATAATTTAGGAAATTTTATTTTATAATGATCCCATCAGTGAACTGCCCTGGGGGCACGTGGTGAGAGGCAGGAAGATGCTCAGTTTGAGGTTATCCTGGGCTACATAGTAAGTTTCAGACCAGTCAGAGCTGCATAGTGTGACCCTGTCTCAGAAGTGGTGGTATCTTGCACAGTCCCTTGGAGAATAGAGCATTACATAGCTACGAGGAATGTGCTTGGAGAGAAAGGACACTAAAGAAAAGACAGAGCTGACAGCTGTCAGGTCTCCGCTGAAAACGTTTGTCTGATGGGACTGTTGGAAGCTGAGAGTGGTGAGAATGTCCTGACAGGCGCAGCCTTTTACTTCAGAGCATTGCTCCTACCCCAACACACAGACTATCCCTGCCTGGCCGGGCTTTTCCCTTCTTCACTATTCCTGTAGTAACGTGGATCACAGGCTCTGGATCTTCAGGGTTGCTGTGATTCTTTTTCTGAAGACAAGATTTGCTGGCCAGGTCTTGTATGGTTACATGGAAATTTGGGAAGCAGGGCCTCACTGAGGTCGGTCAGCATGAGGGTCCCTACTGGTTTTAAAGCTAAGTTTGTAGAGGTATTATAAACTGTTAGAGGTTCAGAGAGAACTGTTCACAAAGAACAGTAAAGGCCATCAGACCTAATGGGAAGCAGAAGGGCCACGTTGCAAGTTTTCCCAGCATCACTGAGGATGTATGCCCTAAAATTTCGTTATTTGAAGTCATATTTAAATAGAAAATTTGTGAGGAACAGCATTTGAAAAATCTTGGAAAGACTTTCTGAATTGGGTTGCAGATAACCTTGGTATGTCAAGTGTATGAATGTAATTCATTCTTTATGACTTAATTAAAAGGTACAGGCAGTTATTATTTAGTACTGTATCAGATTGCTGTGTGATTTAAAGTTTTGTCTGCTTTTAATGGTATTTCTGTCATGTTGATAGTGGTCCATCTTTTATCTTCATGCTGCAGAGTACTTGCCGCCAATCTTAGCCTATCAGAATTACCTGCAATTCTAGAATAAAGAGTATGAATTTTAAAAAGCAGATAATGAGCTTGGTGTGGTGATGTACACCTATAATCCCGCTATTTCAAAGGTGGCGGCAAAATGATTAGAAATTGAAGGTGTTCCTCAGCTACATAAAGAGTTGTATGCCAAGTGGGTTACATAAAAACTGTCTCACAAAAGAGCGAGAGAGCACTTTGAATGTAGAGCCACCTTCCCTGTCAATAAGGCAGGTGCACTAGTGTTACCATATTCGTTCTGTTGCCCTGTGGCCTTTGAGCTCCTGCCCTGGACCTTGCTGACACCCCACCACCGCCCAAAATGAAAAAAAAAAGAACTCAAGTAGAATAATGAGATTGAACTTAGAGAGAACTTTCTCCCTCCAGATCCACACTTTTTTTTTATTGAGCTATATATTTTTTTCTGCTCCCCTCCCCTTCTGCCCTCTCCCATGATCCCCATGCTCACAATTTACTCAGGAGATCTTGTCTTTTTCACACATTTCATCTACTAAATTGGTCCAGAATTTCACAGTTTGGGAACAGAGTTAATAGGCTGGACACCAAGGATCTGAATAGGGGTTGTTGACTAGATGACAAGTAGACAGTGATTGTTTCAGAAAGTATATATTCCATCTTCATTCTTAACATAGATGTTTGTTGCATTAAAAATATTAACATCTCGTGTTTGTAAATCAAATACGCATCTGCAGACTTTTATTATGTATTCTACAAATAGGAAATTTATTTGAAATAAAGGAGAATCTGGTTACATTGGAAAGTGAATTGGGATTATTTACACATAAAGTATGTAGTTTATACAGCTAGACAATCTTCCCCAAGTGCATGCATCTACATTGAAGACCAATTAAGAAGTACTGACAGAGGCTGGAGAGATGGCTCAGTGGTTAGGAGCATTGTCTGCTCTTCCAGAGGAGCCAGATTCAATTCCCAGCACCCATATGGCAACTACCAGCTGTCTGTAACTCCTGTTCCAGGGGATCCAATGCCCTCATACAGACATATGTACAGGCAAAACACCAATGTACATAAAATAAAAATAAATTAAAATGAAATAATGACAAAGATAATAATAACCTTAAATTTGAAGGGATTAATCATGACTAATATAAAAATTTTTGTTGGTCATGGTGACGCCTGCCTGTAACCCCAATTCTTGGGTCTAGGCAAAAGTATTAGAAAGAAATTCAAGGTCAGCCAGGGCTGCCAAAAAGAAAGAAAAAGCATTTCAGATCAGCTAACAAAGTCTAGGCTGACACTTTGTCTTTGACGACATTTTATTATGCTGAACCACTGTATAATTTTATAATTAAATTCCAATTTAACAATTTTAAGGAAAGAGCACAAAGCTACCATGTGATTGCTTTAGTGGTCCCAGCATTATTGTAAAGACAGCTAGAAGTCATAAAATGTGCTCTGGAAGAAAGAATTGTAGAGAATATGGCAGAAATTCTATTCTGTGGTTGTTAGTTGGCTTCCACATCTTTCTTGTTTTTCTCATAATTTTGTAACCACCTCTTTGTGTCTGTCTTCCTCTTTAAACTAGGTATACATTTCTTAAAATTTATATTTATTTTTAAAGATTTATTTATTATTATATATACAGCATTACTTCCATGTATGCTTGCATGCCAGCAGGGAGCACCAGATCTCATTATAGATGGCTGTGAGCCACCATGTGTTTGCTGGGAATTGAACTCAGGAACTCTGGAAGAGCCGTCAGTGCTGTTAACCATTGAGCCATCTCTCCAGCCCCTAAAATTTATATTTACATCAGCAACATTCACGTGTCTGGGACCCAGTAGTTGCTCAGAATGTTTGTTGAGTGATGGAATGCTCAAGAATGGGTGGTAGTGGGCTGACTGTGTAACTTGGTGGGAGTGTTCTGGGTTCCATCCTCAGCACTGCAGGGAGAAGAATGAATGATGCCAGTTTAATGTTATTAAAACATTGACTTTCATTTAGGGCTAAAATTAAATTTCTTCCACACAGAAATTAAACATGAACCTCTTTCCACCGTGTTCAATGGCAGTTTACTCTTTCCAGAACCATCCCTGAGTAAACCATGTTGAATTCCCATTCACGAGAGAGGTGTAAAGAAGGACTCCATTCATTCATTAGGCTGATGCTGCAAAAGGAGCATTGTGTAATGTTGGCAGGACCTGGACTCTGACTGTCCAGCTTTCCAACATCTGAGAATTGGCTGTTGTAACAGCACCCACATTATAAGACATATTCAACATGATTTAGATTTGTTGCTTAAAACTGGGGGAAGTATTGACTTTTATTCAACTGATCTTCAAAATGGCATTCCAAGAAATAGTTGCAATGGAATAAAACCAAAATTGCCATCAGGAATTGGTTTGTGAATCAAACCATTCATTCTTGGATAATTGGGGACTGTAGAAAAATGTACAAGGGCTTTTCACTAGAATTGAGCCTGAGCAATTAGTAGTGGAGAGCAGGTTTATTTTAAGACACTTTTCCACAGATTTCCGTGTAGTACAATTAGCCTGTCCTTTAATGCGAAAATGTAAGAAGAGCTCCAGGGATTCCTAAGAATAGAGTGTTTAGGTCAGATTCAGAGTCTAAGTGTGCTAGGATCTATTTGCGGGCTGGTTAGCTACCGGACATGCACTTCAAAGATGACCATGTTTTCATGAATAGCAATAAACTGGAATGATTACCAACCACACATGTCTTTTAAAGGCGATTGTAACATTCATTTTTAAATTAATTAACCATTCATTTAATTACATTTTGGGTAATATTTGAAAGTATATAAAACAGTGCCTAAATGAAAATATACTTCCTTTTATATATGAGTTTATCTCTCACCATAATTTTGTTTAATATATTTTTGGTTTGGGGAATTTCAGAGATGCATACAATATATATTTTAACTATATTTACTACTCCCATTCCTCTCCCAACTCCTCCCAGATCCACCCCATCAACAACTCCCAATATCCTGTCGTCTTCATTTGTTTGTTTGTTTGGTTTTTCGAGACAGGGTTTCTCTGTACATTTTTTCAAATAGCCCAGTGATTGTAATTTGTGCTGCTCATGTAGTCCAGGGTGTGGGGCCTTCTACTACTATTCCCAGGAAAGCCGGACCAGGGGCCTCGCCCTTAAGGAAAGCTTCTTCTGCCTCAGAAGCCATCAGCTATCAGTAGATCCTCAGTTAGAGGTGGGCCTTCAAGACCCCTCCCCCTTCATGCAGGATTGTTAACTGGGTTGATTGTGCAGGTCTTTTCTAACTGCTGTGAATTCATGAGTGCGATGGTCCAGACCTCTTTTGGTTCTACCTTCTAGCTCATACTGTCTTCCTGCCCCCTCTTCCCCTGTGGTCCCTAAGTTTTGGAGCATAGCATTCATTTTTAATAACTTCTTTCAAAGTCAGATAGTCAGTGTGAAAGTGCTTTAGCAAATTGACAGTTTGGAAAAGTAGGTCAGATATGGTACTAACAATGTAATGTATCTGTGGCTAGGATTCTGGCTTACTTGCTTTGGTATGTTTTTCTTTTGTGACCCTTTTGTGGTTTTGCTTTTATATTACAGGAAGTATATGATGAATGTCACTGTGTCATTGTGCCCCCTCTCCACACTGCTCTGTAGCAATATCTGAAGAGTTTGCCTCTGTCTTATAAAGATTTCCAGCACGGCCCCACAAGTCCATTGCTATATTTAAACACCCATCATTTTAGGCTTTTTCATAGACTCTTACTTATTGAAGGACTTTTAACAAAGCACTCATAAATTTTGCTCAAAATTTGCATAATTCAGTCTTATGTTCTGCTTTATAACTTTGATGATGATAGCAGATATCAGTTGAACATTGGCATGATTATCTGATGTAACCGTTACCAAAACCCTGCTAGGGGAAATGACTGTTTCCACCCGGTAATTGAGATCATACAGGCTTGGTTTCAAATCTTCCTTGCAACCATGATTCCTGATTTCAGGATGAGCCAGCCTCTCATGCTTTTTAAATTGGAGCTCAAAGGTATTTGAGTTCATACTCAGGTAGAATCTTTTTGTGGTCATTTAGTTTCTGGCCACATCTGTTGGATTTTCTGGAATTAGAGCAATCAGAATGGCTAACTAGTCCCAATACATCATTCAACAAGTAGAAAGTTTTTTTAAAAAAGTTGTTTGGTTTTGGTTTTTGTTTGTTTTAAATTTAGATTTCCTTCAAATTCTAGTTGTGTCAGTATGATTAAACATATGGACATAACTTCTAGAAAGATGTCCAAATTGACTCACAGCTGTTTTGGATTTCAACTAAGCCTGGATACTGTGTATTCTGACAACTTGAATTGCCTGCGTTAAAAGCGTTAAAATGGTCTTACAACACAGTACCGAATTTAAAAAGCAAATTTTATTTACTTATATCTGTTATTTATTTTGCAGGTGACGGAACAAAAAACCAAAGGTAAGATTTTTATTCTCTTTCTGTGTTTAGATTTCACGATGCTGCTGACTCAGCTTGCAATCCACTCAGCAGAGAGTGGGCACACTAATTAAGGTGGGTTGTTTGCAGTCACTGAAAAGCAGCAATGACAAACAAAAAGCACTCAGAATTGTGTTTCTAGTTGGCCTTACTTTTTAGGGAGCAAAAGAGTAAATCCTTTGTTTTAAAAGTGTGTGAATCATGATTTTGAACTAAACTCTTTCAGAACTTTTAGTAGATAGTGACAAACTGCCAACTCCTAGTTTTAGATGACAGTTGCTGAAAGCACTTACCCATCTTGGTGCATGAAATGCATTGCATCTGAAACTGGAATGTCACATCTAGAATGTTCAACAGCCTTCTGAACTGGAGTCTGGACTGTGAATTTTAAGATACCAGATTTTGAATAAGTTAACTCTGCTTGAAAAAAAAAATCTGATGTGTTGCAAACAGAAGCAAATGACCCTTAGGTCATTCTCAGTCGGATACTGCCCTTTTCTGTGGTTCTTTCTGCTCTCCTGATTCTAATTATGTAGTTTTGTTTAATAATGGTCATTGTTGGATAGCAGGCCTTAATAGTGGGAGAGAGAATTCCTTGAGATAATGCTTATATTGAGCACTTAAACATGTGGTTCTCATTTAAGTGTATATTAAAATAGTTGACCTAGTCGTCAAATTATATACACCCAGGCTGCTGCTAGACCTTGTCTTACCTAGGCTGGAGTTCTTAGAGATGTGCCTTGAAGTGTCCATGCAGCCTCAGAACATGAAAAGCATTGACCTGGATTTAAAAAAAAAATCATATAAGGGTTGGAGACTTGGATTTGACAAGAGTCCCTTTAATGATGAGGTAATTTGAGTTCAGTTTGGTTTGGTTGGTCAGTTTGGTCAGTTTGATGACTAACAGGCAAAAACATGCCATTTGATGATCTGTTTTCATAGATGTTTTATCTAAAGATAGCTTTCTTAGGAAACATAATTATGAAAAATAAATTCTCAAATAAATACATATTAATCTATTATATTTCTAACCAAAGGCATATCAAAGAAGACTATGTCCTGGGCCTTTGTTGTGATTTAGAAAGTAAATTGTGAGACTTTGCTATTATAATTATCTTAGTTGGTTAGGAGAATAGTGTTCTTCCCCTTGTCCAATTCAGCCATTTCCAAACCCACAAGTAGGCTTTCTCTAGAAAAATCCATCAAATATGTATTTTTCCTAAGCCTATTTAGAACTATACTTTGGAATGGATTTGGGGAACAAAACATTTATCAGGCTTTGCGGGGTGGGGCAGGGAGTCTCACTATATAGCGATAGCTAAACTGGACCTCATAATGTTGACCAAGCTGGCCTTGACCTTGCAATGATTCTCCTGCCTCTGCCTCCTGGGTGCTGGGATTACAGGCATGTGCTATTGGCTTTATGAAAGGACTTTTGCAGTGGTTATCAGGTGAGAAAATTGGTGTTTTCCTGACAAGCCAGACTCTGTTAGTAGAACATAAAGAATATGGTAGAAGCCAGCTTCTGCTTCTGTCCTATAGAAAAACAAAGTCCACTAGGCATTCTTTCTCCAAATGGTAAGAACAATACCAGGTCTGTTCGCACACACTGTGTTCTTTCTTCTGCCAAAGTCTTAAAAATCAAGCTTTCCTTCCTATGCACCCTTCTAGTTGGGTCTTTTTCATACCTACTGTAGATGAATCGTTCTTCCCTGTCTCCTTACTCTTCCTGCTCCCTCAGTTGGAAAGTCAGGTCAGATAATCCCTAAAGGGAGATGAGGGCCTAGCTTGGGTCTCCAAGGGCTTTAATTCTTAGAACCAGAGAGAAGACAGGAAGTTTAAAAATGCATATACATATGTAATATGTATGTTCCTGTTTCTTTTTGAGGTGCGTCAGACTCACTAGCCTTGCTAGGTTTGTTCCATTTCATGATCAAGTCTTTGTCTTTGTTGGGCATTCTCCACCTCATTCTTTTGCCTGAGCTGACATTTCTGGTTCCTGTTCCTCTCCCCAATGGCAGTTATCTTCTTTAGCAATCTGGCCTTAACTCTAAATCTACTCTTTTCCCAGCAGAGAAAAAAAGAAAAGACTGTGTTGGTGCCAAGTCTGAGTTGTACAAGGACTGAAGTAAGATTTTTCTGTATTTCAGAAAAACAGTGTATTGGTTGTATGGTTTTCCCTTATCTTCCACCATTAAAAATAGTATGGTGAAAATCCCAGAAAGGAGGGTAGGACAGGGATTTCAGCTAGTCCTCTGAAGATATGGGCTAGCTATGCCTACTCAGCTAAAAAGAAGAAAAAGCACTTAGGCAAAAATTTAGATACTCTTTTGTGGATATTAAATAAACACAAAACTGTTTGTAAAATCAGCACCAGGTCAGATTTAACTAACTGAAATTTCACAGGGAAAGGGGTAAGGCTAGGGTTAAAAGCCCAATTACACAAACTACATAATAGCAGAATTTGGCTGTAACAGTTTAGCCTTGCTAAAGGGTGCTATAGGATGATGATTGCCTTAATGAGAGCTATCAGTATAGAATGAAATGACTGGTTTCTAAACACTAGCATGACCTTTAGCTGCTAGAAAGTATCCAGAGTGGGAATTGCAGGTCTGTAGACACCAGTATAGAAGGGGAAGTCTCCATGGACCATGCACAGTTTGGGTCAGATTCGCCAGGAATTTATATCACTTCAGGCAGATTTCAATAATGTGGGGTTGTTTAGTTTCCATGTCTTCCTAACTGAGGACCCTCAGGTAGGGCTCTGGTTGCTAAGATTGAACATGTCCACAGTAAATATCTGCTTTTTTCTAGTGAGGCTTAGGGTGAGTCAAAGAAGTGGGAGAAAGTGGATCAGTTTTTAAATTCTGTGGTTCAAAGTACTAAATTATAACCTTGCCCCATACCCCATTGGCACACATCTGAAGGAAAGCATTTCCCATAACCATATCTGGGGTTGTGGGTCATTTACTACATTGACTTCTGAGTTTATTCTAGGAAACATATTATAGTGAGTGCATGTCAATGGTTCAGATAGACTACCAACAAGGCCCCCACATTGTAGAGGCACCTGTGTGCTCTAATAGGTGGTAGCATTTGTTTAGAAATGGAACTAGGGCCAGTGAGATGAATCATTGGGTGAAATTGTTTGCTATTCAAGCCTGATGATCAGGGTTCAATCCCTAGGTCTATAGTGAAAAAAGAAAAACACTCAGAAATTGTCCTCTGATCTCTACACATTTTGTAGCATGTATACACCTGTCTTATCTCTCACACATAAATATTATGCACACATAAATAAATGAATAAAATAGGGAGATGGAGAAGGAATTAGCTGTCTCTAAGATGAGTGATTATGAGCTGTTACAAAACATGCACTCAGATAAGTGAGCGTCGAATTCTCACGTGGGAGGGAATGAGGGTGGACAGTACCTGGGTAAAACAGTGGTGAAAAAGAGAAGTTCAGCGTCGGGTTCCTAGGTAATAGTGTGTGTTTGGGATGAGGACAGATTGCGTCTTAAACACCTCTAGGCTGGAGCGCAAGTTTGGTGATAACTTCACAATGCTAGGAGGTAATGGAGCTTAGGGCAGGGGGTCAAGTTTGAGGGGAGCAGAGAGGATAAAAGAGACCTAAGTTGGAGATAAAGGAAATAAAGTTACACAGTGATAATTAAAGCCTCTGCAGAAGAGTTTAATTCTCAAGAGCTCAGTGTGAGAAGTAGGCAGCCCCACCTGTTATGGGTAGATGGAGACAATTGACCACTGCAAGTGTCCTCGGGTCACTCATACAGTGACCTGAATGTGCACACGCTTATGCACAAGCGTGTGTGCACACACACAAATATATGTAATAAAAAAAACTTAAAAGATGTAATCTCAGTGTTTGGTGTGGTGATTTATACCTGTAATCTCACCTAGACTTGAGACTGAGGCAGGAAGATCGTCCTGAGCTGGAGGCTAGTCTGAATAAAACTGCAGAATTCCCAAGTGAGGGAGTGTGTGTCTATACATGCACGCATAGCTAATTGCCAAACTAAATGCCCTTTTGGAATTACAGTTAAAAGGATGGTCAAAAGCAGGGGCTGCTCCTGTGTCCTACAAGCCAAATCTGACCTGCTTAGTTTTATACTGCCTGTGAGCAAAGAGAGTTCTTTAAATTCTTAAGTTGATTCAAAGAACAATGTCTGTGAGAATGTAAAATTCCT
>LOJH01016592.1:11880-22435 GCA_001685095.1 Ellobius talpinus
TCTCTCTCTCTCTCTCTCTCTCTCACACACACACACACACACACACACATCTATCTCTCTGTCTCCCTGTCTTTCTCTCTCTCACACACACACACACAAACTAAAACATCACAGATAAAGGGCATAAACAAATGATATATTGTACTTCTTATGCAAAATCTTTAGGAATCCTTTTCCCAAACATTTCCCATATATAAATGAATATCAGTTGGAAATTGGTGTTTTGAATTGATCGTGGAAGTTACAAAATAATCCCATAATATCTCAGAATTGAGTACCATAAAAGGTTATTTATTTAGGGGTTGACTCACAGATCACATCCTCTGCACAAACAGGGTAACAGGGACTGAAACCAGCAGCTGGAAGAGAATGAGAAAGCTTTTCTTTGGCACTTACAGTATAAGAGGCCAAGCCCTAGTGGACACATACCTTAAAGGCTACTGGCTGAAGGAGTTCCTACAGCAGTTATTCAAGGGAAGTCTGGCACTAAAACTTTGGTCTAGTTGCAATTAATTTGTTTGCTTTATTCATAATTCCCTCTACACATTTTTAAGGTAAAGGACTTTCCACATACATTCTATACATGCAGATACACATAAATTTATATATAAAATATATACTAATTTTCACTCTTTCAATTTTCATTATTACAGGTGATGTAAAACAAATATGAAGCTAATAGTTTTATTTTAATTAAAATCAATTGTAACTATATGAGGCAATTCCATGCTTTTCATAAAATTTGTAAGATGTCAGGATATAATGTTCTTTACACAGCAACAAAAGTTATAACCTTACAGTTGGATTTTCCTTTTACCTCCAAATCCTCAGTTTACATTATGTGTAGGTTCCAAACATACTCTGATCTTGAAGTAGATATGAATAAGTATAAGAATATACACTCTAGTACATTAAAAATAATTGGGTGATTTTATCTGTCTGGTGTATGCATTATCCCATGCAATCAACCTTTAAAAACGGCATTAATTTTGTTCATCAGAGCTTCTTGTAGATAGTGGCAAAGTTGAACTTCTATGGTGTGTCCTTCAATTTCACAGCTAGTAGATCAGTTACTTGCATGGGTTAATCTTTTATTGATGGTCCAGCTTTAAGTGCTTTAGTGGTACAAGACTTTCTGAGCAGCAAAGATGAAGATGGAAGCAGAGGAGGAGGAATACAATTGAACATTCTTTCAGAAGCATTTCTTGACTTAATTTTAATTCACATGTGATGCTTGCATCTCCAGGGCATGATAAATGAACCAGTGAGAAACTTAGCTGAAAAAACAATGAAGTCATAATTTGAAAATATTTTAAAGCACTTCTAATAAATTATGGATGCTTGAGGAAAAAATCACAGGTTTTAGTCTATGTCTTCTTTAATTGTTCTATAATATTATCTCTCAGAAATATTTTTATTAAAATTATTTAAAAACATTAATGTGATTAGATATATTTTAAAGTATTTCAATCTTTTAAATTAGATGTGTGATCTTTTCTGTTTTCAAAAGTAGCTTGATTTTTGGATATTACCTTCTGAATTACATGATTGGCAGGTATGTTATTGTTAAAAATTCATAATTATCTATTTTATATGAATTCATTATGACAATTTTTAAATGTTTACAACTTACAACTGAGAAATATTTTTTGTGTTCCTTTATGTTTCATTTTCAAAGAAATATCTTCATTAGCATAATGCAAATGACATCAGTGAAAGAGATTGTGTATTACAATAAGACTTTTCCTTCTTATGAATATTTTATGAGTTAGAGTGAAATAAGAGCCTCACTTTGTTTTATTTCAAAGGATCAAATGATAGAAAATTGTTTATATGATGTAAAATGATAGTGTTAACATAAAATTTGTCAACATGTTTTTAAAAACAAGAAAAATGTCATAGTTCTTTTTTCAAAAAGAGAATTTTTTAGGGGAGGCATCTGAGAACATACATTGGGGCCTACTCTACTTTTACAAGGCCCAGGAGGCTCAGGAAAACAATGTCATGGTAGGTACCTCACCTCACCTATTGACCTCACTCTATGCAGGCCATGAGTCTGTCAAAAGTTCCAGTCAGAAAGGCCCAATGAGGGAGACATGGATCTATCTTCCTGGGAATGGGAAATGGAAAAGATCTCCAGGGTGGATTGCTAGTGGGTGGGGATGGGAACTTGAGGGATCGGGTTTGGGGTAGGTGGAGGGGGAGAATACTGAAAGAGATGCCTGTAAAGGGGAGTCTCTTGGGATCAGGTAGAAATTTCCACAATTCAACAAGGATGTCCATAGCTAAGACTAAGACTCCTAGCGATAGTGGATAAGTAGCCTGAACTGGCCATCTCTTGTGAACATATTGGTGACTTTTTCATCATCTAAGAGCCTTTATCCAGTAAGTGATGGAAACAGATGCAGACCCACAGCCAAACGTTAGGCTAAGCTCAGGAAACAATGCTGAAGATAGGGGAGAAAGGGTTGTAGGAGCCAGGGGAGTCAAGGACAAGATACCCACAGAAACAAGAAATATAGCCCATAGAAACTTGGAGAGTCTGACACAAGAACCAAGGAGCCCATGCGAGACTGACCTCAGCCCTCTGCATATATGTGATAGCTCTATAGCTTTTACTAATTTGGGGACTCTTAACATTGAGAGCATGGATTTTCTCTAATGCTTTGCCTAGCTCTTGGGAACCTATTTCTCATGCTGGATTGCCTTGCCCAGCCTTAATACAAGGGAAGTCCTTGTCCAGTCTTAATACAAAGGAAGGTGCTTAGTCCTATTGCAACCTGATGTGTCATGTTTTTTTGATACCCATGAGAGGCCTGCCCATCTCTGAACAGAAACAGAGAATTGCTTGGGAGGGACAGAAGGAGGTGGGAAGAGGGAATGGAAGATGAAGAGGGAGGGGAAACTGTGATCAGGATGCAAAATAAATAAGTAAATTATAAAAATTTCTCATGTGAAAAAGATATTCTAATCCTTCTATAGACTTAATGTTCCACTTAGGTGCATGAAATAAAGAGAAATTAAATAATTTATCTATATTTAAACAAATTCTGTCTATTAGGAACTTTTCAAGCTAATATTAAAATAACAAGATGAACTGAAGTGAGAACCCACAAAAGTTTATCCATCAGCTTATTAAAGGGTGCAATGATAAGACAAACTCATGAAAACAGAACAAAGCAGATGCCACTGCTGATCCAGCTGCCTTCATCCAGCCATCCCACCCAAGAGTCAAGGGCACCAACCACAAGCCTCTTCTATGCGTCTTGCTCCATTTCCAGCAACACGAAGAAAGTGCAGGTGATGTCTTCCTCACTTTTATCTGGTCATGAATTCAGAGAAAACCAGACCCATAGGAAAAGAGACCCTCAAATGTCATTTGCTAGTCAAATTGAGCTCCCACAACATTATGGTAATGAGAAAACAACAGAAAGTGCACCTGTTATATATCAGATTCTATGAAAATGTTTTATAATATTGCATTTAATATGTAAGCATGCCTATTTTCTTTTATTAATTACAATGAAAGCACAGAGTTGTTAACTAATAAGCTGAAGCTCACATAAGGAGGATTTGAGAATTTTCTAATTCCAGATTTACTTGAAATGCATCATTTCCCTTCTTTGCAAAGCCAAAGATGACTGGCTACCATCAACCAGTGTTTGATTTGTAGACTTTATATCTTATTTTCCTTTCAGAAGCTGCAATGTATTGAATTGTTTCCCTCTAGAGATTACATGTGGATGCAAATCATCATGTGATCATGGTAGGAGAACGAGCTAAAGTAAAAGATATGAAGGTGGCTAAAGCAAATGAAGTTCTATGCACAAGGTTTCAATTTAGCAGGAAGAAACTTAATTTCTCCTGAGAAAAAGAAGTGGTTGAATGTCCACATTCAAGGTGTGGAGGAAGAACTGTGTGATAATATGACGTAAACACTGTGTACAGGCCTGAAGAGATACCACTGCTGACACCCTGGCCTTAGAGTTACAGCTCAGAAGTGAAAACATAGATTTTTCTTCTCGGAGATACCCAGTCTGAGACATTCTGCTGTAACAACCTGAGGAGGATAATCTAATCTCTGAGAATCTAAAGCAATTGGGCATATCTTCAGGGACAGGCATGCGTGTGAATAGCAATTTTATTTGCAGTATGCTGATAATTTCCTACACACACACACACACACACACACACACACCTTGAAATGTAAGAGCTTCTGTGTTAACTAGAGCCAAGTTTTCTGTTGTTTCCGCCTTTTTATCCTGCTTAACACATTCATATAAAACAGCATATCTGGCCAACTCTCAGCCAATTAAAGGGTGCAAATAAAATTAGTCAGAACTAGCAAACCCAGTCTGGAGTCTAAAAAATTTTCTCATATATGTTTTCCCAAAGCCAGATCTTTCTTCTTTTCAACTACTCTGAAAAGTGTGCTCTCCTCCTTCTGAATCTGTTAGCTTCTCTTTATTTTTGCCTTAAGCAACCATTCTTTTTTCTTCATTGAATGATTTTATTGGCCTCCAGGTTTCAAAGGACCTTCTGCTTTTGCATGTTAACTAACTGCAAACTTGCACAGAGAACATTAACCTCTTTTAATTGCACCATACTTATTTTCCTACTAGTACAAATTTCAAAATATGATTACATATTTATGCATTCACTAAAAATAGTGTTGCTGTTGTTACAGGTCACCAGCTACTGAAAACCAGCAAAACTGTCTTATTTAAATGTTCTCTAGACACAGCATGTAGAGGATGCATTTATGACACTTCCCACAACAGCATACATGAAAAGTTAAGATATCCTCTGAAATGTTTCTCAATATCAAAGTAATTCTGCTTAGGTTAATTATAAAATATAAATTTATTAAATGATTAGTATCAATTAAACAGCTGTCAGTAGTCATCATGTTGGGTATTTATTATCTCATCTAGTAAACAAATGATTCATTCAATGAAAGCTGCATGTGTTTTGTTGTGCATCTGTTCCCCATCAAAGAGGCTACCACCTTAATGATGACCAAGAATGTCTCTGAAGCTGCTCAGATGAATCAGAAATATAAGGAAGCATACGTGTATCTCTTAGTCAGGTCATCAATTCAGCCTATTAAAAAAACTGAGTTGCTTAAGGTGATGTCTACTTCTTCACTGCACTTGGTTTTATCTTCACTGTTCACTAAATATTTATAAGGTCTGATTGCTGCACCAGACTTTTTATTTCCTCATCATTTTTTTTCAATCTCAATGAAAGTAACTATGTACAAAAAGTCCTCATTCGACATGATATCAAGGTGTCTGTTTTGTTTGCCTGTATTGACAAGTTCAAAGTGACATCAAGTAAGAAAGCACCACTGTATCATATCGAAAGTAAGCTGTTCTTTGTGTCTTTGATTTGGGTCTACCCATCTTTATATTGACAATAAGTTCTCCACTTTTATATTTAATATTAAATGTGAGGAAGAAAGAAGTAACATTGAGGGGGAGGGTGTTGAAAAACGTGCAGTTTGACCAAAAGTAGGAAAAACATTTCTAGATCTAGAGAATGAATATTCCAGTTTATCTCCCTTATATTTGAATGATCAACAAATGAATTAAAACTTGTACCTATTCCTGACAAAACTGTTGAAAATATATTGCTAGATACCAGAGAAAAAATAGCTTATCTATTTGGTAAATAGGGCCATTACTTTCACTTCTTACTATCCCAACAAAGGAATATTCAAGGTTACAACTTACAAAGTATTTTTACAGTAAAAATATTTTCCATTAAGCACAACACAATGAATCTTACAAGGACTTTTTTGATGTATTTTTTTCTGAGCTGTATTTAGCCTCGAACAAGACATTTTGATGAAAAACTTACCAGAAACTGATGCTGAAAAACAAGAGCTTATGAAATTCCAGTTTATCAGAAAAGAGAAGAGACAGCTATGAACCGAAGGAGAACTCATTACTAGAGCTGAAACACTGTAACTCTTTTGCTACAAAAATTCCTATTATTGTATTAACACTGTGTCTGAACATATAGGCCTATTTCACAGAGCAATCAATTCTAAAACAATTGCAAAGCTTGCAACACAGCTCTGGAAGAGATTCTTAAGTGTTCCTCCATGAAAAATTCTCTGAAAATAATAGAACTGAACCATTGAAGGGGCCCTTAGAATTTTATTACCCAAATAAAATCATTTGAACTAAATCATTTATTTATTGGTTAGTTTGTTTTGTTGTAGAACGTCAGAAGAACTCATGCAAATAGACAATTTACTGTTTAATAAGCTACTGGCAATTTCTGTTTGCATTATGTTACAAAAATGCTTGCTATGTCTTTCTGTGTATGTATTTTTTTCACACTACTAACTCTAAAGAAAAGATATTGGACTTCCTTCCTTTCAGCATTACAGACCTGGAAACACATTACCTTTATGAATGAAATTCAGAAGTAAGATGATGTTCAAAAAGTGGAAGAGAAGTTAATTGAAGATGTAGGCAAAACCGTTCACAGCTATTAGTTCAACACAATGTATCCTGGCATCTCTTGGGGAGCACAGCACCTCCACAGCTGAGATGGAGTAGAACCATGCTCTCAAGGATGACAGGATAAGACACACCTAAAAACAGAAGGTAACAGTGTCAGCACGCCCTTTAATGTTGAGAAAAGTGCTCTGAACTGGTGGTGTCTGCCCCAGTGTGATTGTACAGTTCGTCTTTTCCAGGACATTGTCAATCTATGAGAGATAAGGAGAATGTTGAAATGACTGAATGCCTATACCCTGAAGAGTAAGATTTCAGTCAAATGGGACTCAGGTTGTTTGGATTTGATAGTTTTTTTCCTTAAACGACAGTGGGAAAGTTAAAAATTGAATATAAAAGTTGAGTTTATATCTCGTGAAGAGATTTACCAGAGTGTACATTTAAATGGAAGAGGCATGCAACCATTATTTTACACACACTTAATAAATTCATTAATCAAATTTATTTATTTATTTATTTATTTATTAAAAGAAAACAATCTATGCTCATTTAACATACCAATTCCAGTTCCCACTCACTCCCTTTCTCCCACTCCTTCCACCTTCCTCTCACCTTACTCCCATCCACCCTTCAGAAAGGGAAAAGCTTCCCATGGGGAGTCAGCAAATTCTAGCAGACTGTTTGAGGCCGAACCAAGGCCCTATCCATTATATCTAGGCTGAGCAAGGTATTCCTCTAGAGAGAATGGGCTCAAAAAAACAAGTACAAGCAGTAGGAATAAATCCTGGTCTCAGTGCCAGAGGCCCCACAGTCTTCCCCTGTCATACAACTGTCACCCACATTCAGAGGGACTAGTTTCATCCTGTGTTGGTTCCTTTCCTGCCAGTCCACAGTTGGTGGGATCCCATTAGCTCAGGTAAGCTGTTTCAGTGGGTATATGCATCATGGTCTTTACTTCTTTGCTCATAGTCTCATTCCTCCCACTCTCCAACTGGACGTTGGGAGCTCAACCCAGTGCTTTGCTGTGGATCTCTGCCTCTGCTTCCATCAGTTGCTGGAGGAAGGTTCTATTGTGATACTTAAAATAATCAACAATCTGACTACATGGCAAGGGCAGTTCGGGCACACTCTCCACTATTGTTTAGGGTCATCCTTGGGTATTCCTGGGAATTTCTCTAGTACCAGGTTTCTTGATAGCCCCATAATGACTCCCTCAATCAAGGTATCTCTTTCCTTCCCCAATCTAGACTATCTCATTCCCTCAAGTTCTCCTTCCCCCTCCCATTCTTCCCTCCTCCTCTTTTCAACCACCTGTCTCCCCCAACCCTCATGCTCCCAATTTTCTCAGGAGATTTTGTCTATTTCGCCTTACCAGGGTGATCTCTATATATTTTTTTTTATGATTCTCCTTGTTACTTAGCTTTCCTGGGGTTGTGGGCTATAGGCTTGTTGTCCTTTGATTTACAGCAAATATGCACTTATGAGTGGGTACAAACTATGCTCATCTTTCTGGGTCTGGGTTACATCACTCAGTATGGTGTTTTCTAGTTCCAGCCATTTGCATTCAAATTTCAAGATGTCATTGATTTTTACCACTGAGTAGTTTTCCATTGTGGAAATATACCACATTTTCTTTATCTGTTATTCAGTTGAGGGCATTTAGGTTGTTTCCAGGTTCTGGTTATTACAAATAATGCTGTTATGGACATAGTTGGACAAATGCCTTTGTAGTATGATTGAGCACTCTTTGGGTATATGCCCAAGAGTGGTATTGCTGGATCTTGAGTTAGGCTGATTCCCAATTTTCTGAGAAATCGTGATAGTGATCTACAAAATGATTGTACATGTTTGCATTCCCACCAGCAGTGGAGAAGTGTTCTTTCTTACTCTGCATCCTCTCCAACATAAACTACCATTGGTGGTTTTGATCTTACCCATTCTGACTTGTTTAAGATGGTATCTGAGTCGTTTTGTTTTGCATTTCCATGATGGTTAAGATATTGAACATTCCCTTAAGTGTCTTTTGGGCATTTGAGATTCTTCTGTTGAGAATTCTCTGTTTTGATCTGTACTCCATTTTAATTAGATTATTTGGTATTTTGATGTCTAATTTCTTGAGTTCTTTATATATTTTAGAAAACAGTCTTCTGTCTAATTTGGGGATGGTGAAGAACTTTTCCCACTCATTAGACTGCCTTTTTGTCTTATTGACTGTGTCCTTTGCTTTACAGAAGCTTCTCAGTTTCAGGAGGTACCATTTATTTATTGTTGCTCTCAGTGTCTACTACTGGTATTATATTTAGGAAGTGGTCTCTTGTGCCCTTGTATTGAAGGTTAGTCCCTGCTTTCTCTTCTGTCAGGTTCAGTGTGATCAGAATTATATTGAGGTCCTTAATCCATTTGGACTTGAGTTTTATGCATGGGGATAAATATGGATCTATTTGCATTCTTCTACATATTGACATCCAGTTATGTCAGAAGCATTTATTGAAGATGCTTTCTTTTTTCCATTGTATTATTTTAGATTCTTTGTCAAAAATAAGGTTTTCATCAGTGTTTGGATTAATATCTGGACCTTCAATTTAATTCCATTGATCCTCCTGTTTTTTTCATGTTTTCATTACTTTAGTTCTATAATAGAACTTGATGTCAGGGATAGTGATGCCTCTATAAGTTCATTTTTTATAGGATTGTTTTGGCTATCTTGGGATTTTTGTTTTTCTATATGAAGTTGAGTATTGGTCTTTAAAGTTCTATGAAGAATTGTGTTGGGATTTTGATGGGGATTGCTTTGAATCTATAGATTGTTTTTGGTAGGACTGCTGTTTTTATTATATTGATCCTACCTATTGAAGAACATGGCATATCTTTCAATTTTCTGATATCTTCTTCAATTTCTTTTTTCAAAACCTTAAAGTTGTTGTCAAACAAGACTTTCACATTTGGTTAATGTTACCCAGATATTTTATGTTACTTGTGCCTACTGTGAATGGTGATGTTTCTCTGATTTCTTTCTCAGCTTCTTTATAATTTGTATGTAGGAGCTCTACTGATTTTTTTGAGTTGATCTTGTATCCTACCACATTGCTGAAGGTATTTATCACATTACTGGATTCCCTGGTAGAGTTTTTTTGGGTCACTTATCTATACTATCATATCATCTGCAAATAGTGAAAGTTTGACTTCTTTCTTTCTGATTTGTATCCTCTTGATCTCCTTTTGTTGTCTTATTGTTCTAGCTAGAACTTAAAAAGCTATATACAATAGATATGGAGAGAGTAGACAGCCTTGTCTTGTTCCTGATTTGAATGGAATCACTTTGAGTTTCCTCTCCATTTAATTTGATGTTGGCTGACAGTTTGCTGTGTAATGCTTTTATTATTTTTAGGTATGTTCCTTTTATCCCTTATCTCTAAGACCTTTATCATAAAGAGGTGTTGGATTTTGTTGAATTTTTTCAGCATTTAATGAGTTGATCATATTGTTTCAGTTTATTTATATTGTAGATGATATTTATAGATTTTTGTATGTTGAACTAGAATGAAGCTAATTTGATCATGGTGGATGATTCTTTTGATGTGCTCTGGGATTCAGTTTGCTAGTATTTTATTAAGTATTTTTGCATCAATGTTCATGAAGGAGATTGGTCTGTAATTCTCTTTCTTGATTCAGTCCTTGTATGATTTTAGTGTCAGGGTTACTGTAGCCCCATAAAGAGTTTGGCAATGTATTTTCTGTTTCTATTATGTTGAACAATTTGAAGAGAATAGGTATTAGCTCTCCTTTCAAATTCTGGTAGAATTCTACACTGAAACCATTTGGCCCTGAGCATATTTTGATTGTTTCCTTTGTTCCTGTTTTATTGATTTCATCCTTCAGTTTGGTTATTTCATATTATCTACTCCACCTACATTTTTCTTTTGGTTCACCTTATTACTTAGTTTCTCTAGTATCATGAACCATAGACTCAATGCCCTTTGTTTTTGGCTAGAATCCACTAAAGAGTGAGTACATACCATATTCTCTTTTTTGGGTCTGGGTTACCTCACTCAGAATAGTGTTTTCTACTTCCATCCATTTGCATG